>JAKGSA010000123.1:0-67151 GCA_033558755.1 Philaethria dido
ATGTACAAATAAAACTTAATGGCGGAGAACAGAAATTTTAACAACTCGGAATATCTTAACACTAGGTTCTCAGGTTCCCTCTGCCTAACCTGCTATATGCGGGTTACAGTGAGAAGCTAAAAAAAACATGTCTGTCGCATTTTGCAGAATGTACAAATAAAACTTAATGGCGGAGAACAGAAATTTTAACAACACGGAATATCTTAGCACTAGGTTCTTAGGTTCCCTCTGCCTACCCTGCTATATGCGGGTTACAGCGTGAAGCTAAAAAAAAATCATGTCTGTCGCATTTTGCAGAATGTACAAATAAAACTTAATTTTTTTTTTTTTTGCAGAATGTACAAATAAAACTTAATGGCGGAGAACAGAAATTTAAACAACACGGAATATCTTAACACTAGGTTCTCAGGTTCCCGTAACCTACTCAGCGTTATGCGGGATGCAGAATGAAGCTAAAAAAAACTTAATAGTAGATATATTTTTCATAATTTGTCTGGGTTCGACTCGACGTGGAAATGATTACATTTTAATTTCCCCAATCTCATAAGATAGTCAAACGCGGTCTTAAGCTGCATGAAAAGTAGAGAGCGGAGTGTCTTAGCACTAAGTTCTCTATGAAGCTATCGTGAAGTTGCTTTTTTATGATAAAAAATAATGGAATAAATTACCGTAAATACTCATAACAAAATGTATGTATTTTCTTAATATTATTCTCTTAATAACATATCGTCATAAAAAAATGATAAAAAATCAAATTACATAATAGATATAAAAACTTACTTCTTTGTAACAGCACGTCGTTTACTTAGTTGTATAACTCCAGGTATATCTTTGAACAAAGTGTCTAATATGTCAAAGCGTTTGCTTAAAGACACCCCTCCCTTGTCTTCAGCTCCAACAAGAGAATTCCCATTATAGTACAAAATATCAAACACACAAAAACAAGGCCTGAATGATGAATTCTCTGTTAATTTCTTGATATCGTACGCCATGCCTAAGTAAAGAGATTAATTAAGGTATAGTAGGTATTCTTTCGGTGAATTGAGTGAACATTTTATTTATTTTCATGTTATGTCTTCTTTTTTGGTCTGACTTGCTAATGGTAATAAGGGCTAAATGCGAATTAGGAAAATAATTTAGACATCTCTATCCGTCTGCGTTCGAAGTTTGATTAAGACAACCAGTAAAAAATACGTTTCACGCTGTATCCCGCATATGGCAGGGTAGGCAGAGGGAACCTGAGAACCTAGTGTTAAGACACTCTTTTCTCCATGGGGAATGAAAATGTAAAGAGGTATATAAAACTATATTATACAATAATTTAGTTTTCCCTCTTACCTTTAGAACCAAAGTACTGGTGTTCCTTATGCCAACCCATCATTTCACCATCTAGGATGAAACTGCGAGCGTCCTTCGAAAAGCAATCCTTTAAATGTGGTGTTAATAGACCAGACTCGTAATCTTTGCCATAAATCTTTGAATATGGATAACCTTTTCTTGAGAAGTACTCAAATTTACCGTCTTCCATGTGCATCTAATACAAACATCAAATAAAAGCATTTCGAAATTTTAAGCCAATCAATCAATTAATGGTTATAGTTAATAACGAGAAATAATAAATAAGTTTATACATATATTTAGGTACATTTTACAATATAATATTTTTATTTTTCTAATCTGCTTGGAAAAAGAACATCGTTGGATCTCACCACGCAAAAGAAGAAAGTAAAGTTTGTATTTTAAATTTTTAAAATCGTGTTCCTTAACGAAGTCAAATAAATAATGAAATAAATAATATAAATATATTATTTTAACACATAACATACCTGAAATCTTTCGCCATCAAATTTATCCTCGACTACATACTTTTTACTGGCAGAAAGTTTATGTATTTGTGTGACATCCAGCTGTTCGGAGAGCATCGGCCTCACCGCATAGAACAATCTTACACCGAGCTCAGAGGGTCGCGTGTCCCCATCTTCTAGTTCCTCACAAACCTGTAAATGTTTATTAAAATCTTGGTTGTGATAAAAATATCATGTTTTCAAAAGAATAGGAAAACATCCACTTATTAGACATAGATAATCTAATGACAGGATACTCCGTTTTCCACTTTCCGCCCATTTTCGAGGCAAATAATTCAAATATTTATTAGATATATTAATAAAACAAAATTATTTACATGTAGTTTGAATATAATTTGTTGAAATTGAAATTTCGTTTCTTTTGTTGTATTTAAGTAAATTATATTGTTACCTTCATAATGTTACTGCAATTTCTAAACAATTCTGGGGCATCAGGGTGAAATATCGCTAAAGTCCGGTCAACACTCATACTGAACTTCATATCTTTAAGAATTATTCTTAAAAACCATTTAAATTGCTCCGCTGACATATTCTTGATGGCATAACTGAATATCTCATCGAGAATAGCTGTAGGAATAAAAGATATTGTATGGTTAGTAAGTAGTATTTATTGCTTTCATCTTTGCGTATTCACCATGTATTTCAGTTGCTTACAAGAAACCTAAATTTTCTGTTTGTTTAAATATATTTTAGAAATGTGTTGAAATTCAATGTCGTACTTTTAGAAAAATATCAATTGGGTACGTTAATATATTGTTAATAGAAGCGAAAAACCAATCAGCAGAATTTTTGACTGTCTATCGGTAAATTTGAACGCGCATCACACAAAAACTGCTGGATAGAAGTGAATGAATTTTGGCATGGCAATAGCTTAGAGTCTGGAGGTACATATAGGATACATTTTTATCTTGATATTCTGTGTAGTTTCCATGAAAAAAAATAAAAACCTACAAAGATAAATCACTTCATATGCCGATAATTACTGAATAGAAATGAATGACTTTTTGCATGGCAATATATAGGAAGAATACTCCTAGGAAGGAGCCATCCTAGACAGCCAGCTCTCCTTCTGAGAACATATAACTTATGTCCGACAAAAAGCGTCGTTTGTCCTAAGTCAACTCTATCCATTGGTCTGCGCCAAAAGTGAGATGTCCCTTAAAAACAAGATCCGCCTGCAAGCAGTGTTCGCAAGCCGAGGTTCGGCCTCACAGGAGTCGCCCTTGTGACACTGCAGTTCTAAGTTGATGGTCCTCCTCCCAAGGAGGCCAAGCCAAGGTCAGAGCTCTTCAAGCTCTTTAAATATGAAGGACAGTATGGATGATTTCTATTTAATTTTTTTTTACCATATTTTTCAATTCTATTTTCTATCTATTAATAAGAATATCTTGCAAAGCTATTTTTGCAGCATGAACACGATATTCTTACCAGAATGACCAGGAAAACACTTTTATAGATATTTCGTTAGTTTTTATAATGCTTACCTCCGTAATTACCCTCATCAGGCTTAGCAATTTTATCCAAAATCTCGTTGACATCACTAACGCTTAAACTAGACGAGCTCTGAGTAACTCTACCCTTCAGTATCATATAAACTACACCAGCGAAGTCACTGTCTTGAAACTTATTACTTACAGAGCGAGAGTATAACAACTTTTCTGCATCAGCAGATTGCTTATTAAGAGATAAAACTTTAACAAGTAAATTGCCAAGTTTAGTTTCTTTTAAATTATATGGTCCTCTTTCTCTTTCACAAGTTGGTAAGATTAATCTGAGTATCGGAAAAAACGTGGAATTCTGAAAAAATAGAGTGCAATTTAAGTACAAAGAGATTCACAACATAATAAACCATTTAATTTCGGATACATGACAATAAAATTAGGTTAGACTTCGGGCAGTTCAGTTGATTTTCAGTAAATGTATGTAAACACCTAACAACATTAAATTTGTATTTGTTTTTTAGTTTTTTAGATTTTATACCTTCTTGCCATCAGTGTTTGCAACTTTTAGTCTAAAGTCATCAATAAATTTTACCAAGACCTTATCTTGTTCAGCTCTTTGTTTTTTCTTTTTGTATAACTGTCTAAACATATCACATAAATCTCCAACACAATATGCGGTTTGCTGGTGTAAGTACGTTAGAATCTCCCGCACTCATTTTGTTTTGTAACCTACAAACATGCGTAATATTATGATGGTTATATTGGATTATTTACTGTAAATTATAAAGAAGTTTATTTACCGGCCAGTTTATTTACTGTAAATTATAAAGAATGGAAGTAACTAGGAGTGCTAATATTTAAAAAAAATACATAAAACGTTAATTTTTATTAGTAAGAAATGTACACACATTGTAAATGAAACAAAACAGCAATGACTCCTTTAAGCATAATATATTTTATAGCTCATAACTTCTCATATAACTAGGTACTTAAGAATGTATCTTCTAGCAATGTCTGGTGCTTGATCTTTGTATAATATGTAAAGATTATATGCAGTCTCTTTTGTTAGATCTATTGATCCATGTATTTTACATGTTGCTATAGGTGCACATGCTAGTGCCTTTTCATAATACTCAATAGCCAAATTGTTAATGCTCAGCATCTGATATGCCCTACCCAAATTATAATAAGCTTCCTGGTCACACTTCCTAAGGTTTTTATATACAAGTAAGTAAGACAACCCTTGTAATATTAAATTATGATGTTTATCTACAGTTCTCTGAGCTGCCATAGCTAGTAGTGTTATTGCTATCAACAATGCTGATAAAGGCTCCCTGCATTGTTCATGATACTCTAAAAAATATTTTAAAGCAACAAGATATCTACCTGATATTAAAAAGTTATTTCCTAAGAATAAGTGTTTCACAATATTATAATCTTTCTGAAATAACCGAGAGAGAAATTTTCCATGTGTATTTTCATCTAAGGAGTTGATTATATAACTTAATAATATGTAAGCTTTTGTACCAGGATATTTCAGAACAAGTTCTTTTATAAATCTAAGGGCATTTGTAAAGTCACGATTTAGCAGACAAGCTTGAAAACAGTAAAATTCTATTATAGGCCGGTAAGTAAATAATCCTCTTGACATCATAGCATAAAATGTTAATCTTTGCATTGTACAGTAAAGTTTATTTTCACATGCAATTTGTAATAACTCTTTAAAGAATCCAAGTTCTTCACTTGGTGTAAATTTAAATGGTTCGTCATCAAATTGGATATCATGTTCATTGTATGTGTTTTCTCCCCTGATTGAGCGAAAATTATAAATTAGCTCTACTACAGCCTTTACTCTACATGCTATCTTCAGTTCCTCTTCATTCCTAAACTTAGTTAGATCTCTTGAAAAAAGCACTTCACCAACTTCCAGGTATTTTAATAATTTATTATATTTTTTAAGTACTTGACAATGTTCATACAAAAGTCTAGCACTAACAACATATTTATAATCTTGTTGTAGAATATTTAAAGCTTCATCAATGCAACCTTTCTTTTCAAGAAGAGTAAATAATTTTCTTCTTGCATCAGGATGCTGTGGGACATGTTTTAACACCTTATAATAAGATTCAATTGCATCATCTTCTTTACCTAATTTATGCAAACATTCTGCATATTTCAACCAAACAGCACCTAAATCAAAATTGGTGTTTTGTACTAAAGGCTCTAATAGTTTTATAGCCATCTCATAGTGGCCTACTGATGAAAATGCTTCTTCTATGTCCATAAACAAGTCTCCTGCTTTTTCAACATCAGTGCTAAGGAAATCTTTCAATAATGATTCTACAAGAGTTAAAGCCCCAAGGTGAATGAAACAAACTAATAATTTACTTTTTAAATCTATAGCCATATTGTCAGGTATTGTACAATTTATATAATGTGTCTGATCTTCTATTTCACCATCATCATTCTTTACTGTCTGTATTTCAGCCTCTATTTCTACACCAATGTTTGACACAAATATTTCTATACAATTTAAATATTGCTTGTTTGAAATTAGTAATTCAAGATAAATGTTTAGGTCTTCTAGAGAAAATAAAGATGCACATTTTTTATATGCTGTATCCATAACTTCAAGTGCTTTTTCAATTTCTGAAGCATTATGATACAGTGAAGTGGCCAGTTTAGCATACTTCATTATTGTTTCACCTTCATTGGACGAAAGTACTGAAACTATTTTATGAAAACATTTAACTTTAGAAATACTCAGTGTGCTTAATGGATAATTTATCTCTTCTAAAGCTTCTACAATTTCAATTCTTTTTAGATGTGTTTGTAAATTTTGGGGTGCTGCTTTAACAGCTTGTGAATAACAAATCATTTCTTGTTTCCTGTCATTTAACTGCTTACAAATTTCGGCTAATCTCCACCATGTGTCAGCATCAGCCTTACCTAAGTGAGCTGCTAATAATGAAAATTGTAAAGACTTTTCAATATCATGTTCATAAATTTGGGCTAAAGTTTGATAAGGTTCTGCTGCAGTTGGCAGTTGTTTTATGATTTCATGACACATACGCTCGGCCATTTCAGTATCACCTCTGGCAAATCTAATGTTTGCTTCACCCATTAAGCCCACTAAAGCGGGAGAAAGACGAGTACGTCTACGTCTCCTTCTAATACCTTTTTCAATTATTTGTGTAGCTTGTGGGGTACTTTCATCATTCTGCCTCATTTCTTCAGAATCGTCTTCATCTTCAACATCTTCAGCATCTTCGTACCACTCACTAGAGTACTCCGCAAAAGACATTTGGCCACTCAAAAATTTATTGGTCAAATCCTTTTCTACTTCCATTTCTCTACCTAAATAAGATGGTCCTGGCTTATCCATCGTTTCTTTACGAATAATTAGTCACTACACAAATTGTGTCAACTTTTATTAAAGTTATGAATTATTTTATTACTTATTATATACCTTAAAAAAAAAAACAATCACTTCAAACGATTATATTCAGTTTGTAATACTATTATCATATGTATAATCTAAGATAAATAGTAAAAAAATATTATCTACCATATATTATTTCTTTATTAAATCGTACACAAGATTATAATATTTTAAATTTACTATTCATATCACTAATAGTTATTAAAAAGACATGTTTAAGCATGCGCCGACCGACAGATTATTATGTCATTGAAATTTGAACTTACCATAAATAAAAACACAGCAGCTAACACAAAACACAGCAGCAAAACACTGCGCACAGCAGCGATCGAGCGATATTTTAATCACGCTAGATTTTAAAAACACATTTATTACAATACAAATATAATTTCCCTATATCCTTCTTATATACTGTGAAAACGTACAGAAATTAAAAGACAAGCTACTATTATACAAAAAAATACTATATATATTATTTTCATAAGGAATGCTTTTTTTACAATAAAGTTTATTTTTTTAAAGAGTTGTTATGGGCATAGCATACCGAATTATAACAGCCGTGCCCGTGTTTTTCGTCCTCCTTTTATCATTTCCTGTGTAGTGTAAAATAATAATAACTTAGCAACATTCAATCCACTTATGTCATAATGAAACTCGAAAGTGTTGACTGTTGATATTTATATACATCCTAGATAGTTCACATAAAAAATATTTCCTAACAGCTGATTATATATTATTCTTAATAAGCTTAGGTATAATAAATTTATAAGATACCTGGTTATAAAAACTATATTTGTTTTTATTCGACTATTGTAATAACAAATTAACTGAGAGTCTTTTAATATAAAATCTTAAGTGCAATAAGGTGGTGAATAGTTTCATTCGATATAGTTTCGTAAGTTTCTTTGTTAGTAGCAAAGAAAATTTATCAATTTATCTTATATTGATGTAAATATATTACTGATTGCTGCGCTTAAACAAGTTGTCGCTATGTTATCCTTGGCAGACTATATTTATATTCATTGACACATATTTACCATAAAGGGTTACTGATACATTTACTACTATAGTCTGTATTAGTCATATAAGCTTATTCTTGTTTCTTACTTTCCCAGAGCCACAAACAAACCATAATGTGTGATGTGCTACAATCAATAAGAGAACAACTGGATGACATAGAAAATGAAAGTAGTTCTGAGAATATAAAAACTAATGATTTTTTTAAAGCAGCTGAACCTTGTTTACATAATATGCCTCTAGAGGTAGTGACTTACATTATTTTTATGATTTTATTTTTATGATTTTAAATAGGATATGATGTGAAATATACAAATAATGTTACTTTCAGATAATATTGAAAATTTGTACATATTTGGATGCAGATTTTATAAAAAATACTCTTAGCAAAGTTTGTACAAGATTTGAAGCTATCTTAACAGATGTGAGCCTGTGGAAACATAGAGCAAGTTGTAAAGTAAAAGGCCTTTTTCCACCAATGGCTCATTTGGAGGACTGGAATGAAGATTTAATTGATTGGACTAAAATGTGTATTGAAATGGAAAATGAAAAGCATAAATGGTGCAATGTGGACACAACTACAAAACATTTAGTAATAAAGGATGTTCATTATGCCTGTGTTGATGCAGTTATTCTGGTCAATGCAAGTATATTCCTAGTAATTTACACTTAAAAATCAAGTAAATATGTAGCAATATTATAATAACAATAAATTTATTGCTTATTTTAGAAAGGACAAACATGTATATCAGGTGGAAGAGATAGATGTTTAGCATTATGGAATGTAATGGATTTGAAAAATAGTAATAGTGAAAATAATACAGTATTAACAGATCTCAAGCCTACCAAAATAAGACATAATGCACACTCTGGCTGGGTGTGGAATTTGGCTGCTGATAACCTGGACACTGCTTGCATTGTGTACTCAGCATCCTGGGATAATACAGTCAAAGCTTGGGATATCAATAGTGGATTTGAATGTGTGGAAACTTTTAAGTGAGTTTTATTTAATATTTAAGAGTAACTATTGTTTTAGTAATGTTTTAGTTAGTAATTTTTTGTGTAAAATGAAAATATTTACAATGTTTTTTTCATTTGTAAGGGCAAACATCCATTAGATGAAATGATATTATCATGTCACCACCCAATTCATACATAGATTATTAATTATTGTATTGTAAATATGTAAAAATAAGTAATTTCTTTACAGTTGTGGTATGTCTGCAATTTCTGTTGTAGCATATGGAAATACTGTTATGGCTGGGTTATATTCTAAAAAGATTTTGTCTTTTGATATCCGCTGCGGATCAAATCCTGTAAGTGTTTATAAGCCACATAGAGGTCCAGTGTTGGCTTTAACATCTTATAAAGATCAAATAGCATCTGTAAGTGAAGACAAGACATTAGCCATATTTGACAGAGTGGCTGGAAAAATAATGAAAACTGATATAAAAATACCAGCAGATAAAGCTTATCCAGTGAGTATGAGTTGGAATACATATGCAATGTACATTGGTGATTCCAAAGGATCACTTCATCTATTTAATCCAGATGAGCATACATTTGTTAGAACTCATGAATTATGGCCAGAATCTAGTATAACTGAACCTGCAAATAAAATTGCTGGCTGTTATCTGGGACAAGGAACAATGATAGCATGTTCAGACAGGGGACAAATAAAATTTTTGTATAATAGCAGCCCACCTGAAGAGTATAAAAGTGTTTGGACTAGCACCATTGATGTTGCGGAGGTACATATATTTTATAATAATAATGATACAGCTTTACTTACTTACTTAGCTTCATGCTTAGTCCCTAACGGGGTAGTCAGATAGAATGGAATGCTAAATGCTACAGTCCCTGCATACCTCTTTCACCTCGTCCACAGTCATTTACCTCGTCAAGCATGCCCTCCGGGGGGTCCTCATGCTTTTACGTGACCTTTCTCCAGTATCATTGCTTCTGTGTTCTCGAAAGTCAACTGACGTATCCCCCTACCTCTTTTGTGTTCATATATCTTTCTCACCATTTTTTCGTCACTCATCCTCTCAACGTGTCCAAACCACCTGAGCACGTTCTTCATTTTTACTATAACATTCTCGCTAATACCTGCCTTTCTAAGTATCTCTTCGTTGCGGATTCGGTCAGCCAGCTGATCTTCTATCCAGCCAGCCTATCCTCCAAAGAGATCGTATCTCTATAGCCTTCATCTTTCTTTCGTTCTTCTTTTGACTCTATTTAAATATCGGTAAAATTAGAAATAGCTTATAAATTATAAAATGATTTTTATAAAATCGTTTTTATAAACCCCTTATATAATTAATAATTATTGATTGTTAAACAAAATGACAATATTCGTTTGTTTAAAAATCTGATACCTTTCAGTATATTGTAGTTGACATATAAAGCTTAGTGATATGCTGCAAGAAAATTCTCAGCATGTGTAATACATCGTGTGTTATTGTGTTAACAGTTATGTGAATGAACGTATCAACTCATTTCACATAAGGGATATTTACATGGTACTGGGGGGCACTGCTCGCTTCGCTTGAAAAAACCAAGTTCTAATGTGGATCAAAAATAATTTTGTATAAGTCTCCATCGCGAATGACGGTCACATATATATAATACAAAAAAAAAAAAAAAAAAAATCATGCAGGGTTTTTACTTATTAAATTTATATATTTTTTCTTCTATCTTAAAAATTATCGCTGTGCCTTGATGCGTGTACCTGGATTTGGTATTAGCTTGCGTGGCAACTGGGTGACTCTGCACTCGAACCTGGATACCACATGACAAATTCGATCATAGTAGGCCTATAAAATAAATTTTAATATTAAAAATTATTTAACTCCTTGATTCCGCTTCATAACCCCGTGGTGCTAACAGCTGATCCTGACTGCGAATTTTAATATACCTAATTCAATTTGAAGCCCGTTTCACAATAATTGCTAACATAATTAAGCTAATAGTGTTATTTACGTAATTATAATAGCTTTTATGTTTTAAATAGATTTTATTGTAAATTGTAAAGTGTTCTTTGTGTGAGTGACTGGTAAAGCCGGCATAATATTCAGGTAGATTTTTACTGTAAGTACGTTAAGCTTTTATCATTGTTTTTAATTCTTAGGTGCTATAGAAACCATATAACGCTTTTCTCGATTTAATTCAGGTTAACTTATAAATTAGTAGTTAAAGCTAGTTTTCCTCGTCGTGCATATAACATATAATCCAAATCCTTAACGTTACTCAAAACCTTTATTCAAAATGATGACTCGCAGAGCAATTATCTTCGTCAGGAGGAGTCCTCCAAACTCCAACCGACTTTAAAAGAATTGAAAAACACAGGATTTAAAAAGCCCAATTGCAGTGTGAAAAGGCAAGATAAAATTTAGCCTTATTTATTTATTTATTTATTTAGTTTGGATCACCAACACAGCGAACATTAGCAATATGTATTTGAAAAAAAAAAAAAAACAAACACACCTTTGAAACAATTACAAAATGCCGCCGCAATTGTAGGTGATGACGGCATGCTTATCTTACACCTACTATGCCAAAACTAATTATATTTAAAACAACAAAAGAAGAAAAATAAAAAAAAATGAAATTGCCAAGCAAAAAAATACCAAAAATTAAAAATAAAACTAAAAATTCGCTCCCAGCTATGATACCTACTTCCTTAAAATTAAATTGACGTGATTTTTTTTTTTTTAACATAATATAATAATGGATTTTAGATGTCACTCAGATCTCAATGACTCGCGGCATAGAATTGCGAAGTTTGTGCTTATCATGAAATAAATGTCAATATCTACCTTCCTGTGGACATAGAATTTAAGCTTCGATATAATCCGGTTTAACGGTGAGAACTTTGCCTAGATTTGTCGAAGACGTAGTTGTGGAGAAAATATCAAATTTATTAAGCCTAGGTAGTTTGCTCGGGGCTGACAAGCGCAACAAGCTCAGAAGCTCTGGACAATCAATACTTGCATTTACCAGCTTTTGCAAGAATAAACAATCGAGGAGAAACCTCCTATTGTAGAGTGAATCCATATTAAAAAACTTCAGTCTATCCGTATACTTTACTAATGTTTTGCTTAGGTTATGCTGATAAGAAAGATGCCAGAGGAACCTTTTTTGCACACTTTCTATTCTTTTTATGTAAGTGTTGTAATTGGGATTCCATACTACACTGCAGTATTCAAGGCCGCTGCGAACTAAAGCATTAAAAAGAGTAATTTTTGTTTCAGGTTTCCTAAAATCTTTACAATTTCTTATAACAAAGCCCAAGTTCTTGAAGGCTTTGCTGACTATGGTATCAATGTGTACATTAAATTTTAATGTGCGATCTAGAGTAACTCCCAAGTCTCGAACTACTTCTGTATTTTTGAGAGTGATGCCTTTTAAGGTGTAATGAGTAGAAGTCAGCAATTTCTTTCGGCCGAAGCGTATTTGAAGACATTTATCGACATTCAAACTTAGTGCATTTACATTACACCATTCAACTAAGCGATCAAGGTCTTCTTGGAGTAAGATGACGTCGGCATTGCTATTAATCTTTTCAAAAATTTTCATGTCATCAGCAAATAAGTAAAAATCTGAATGCAAAAAGCAGCCTCCAATGTCATTAATAAAAATATTGAAGAACAAAGGACCTAAATGCGAACCTTGAGGAACCCCAGATGGAATATAGAACCAGTCAGATTCGTAACTCATTACTACCACTTTTGATTTGCGGTTAATAAGATATGAATGGCACCAGTTCAGTAATGTTCCAGTTATGCCACAGTTGGATAGTTTTTGGAGCAAAATTTTATGATTTATAGTATCGAAAGCTTTACTGAAATCAGTGTATACGACGTCAACACAGAGCTTTTTGTCAACGCTGGTAGATAAGTTATTGACAAAAGAAACGAGGTTGGTAGCTGTGGATCTCAAATTCGTAAAACCATGTTGTCGCAGTGTAGTAATTTGTTTGACGTGCCAAGCGAAGTGAGGGTATAACAGTTTTTCAAAAAGTTTGCCAAACACAGAGAGAATAGATATAGGCCTATAATTTTTTATGGAATCTTTATGCCCGTTTTTGTACAAAGGAATTGTTAAAGATGTCTTCCAGAGAGACGGAAACGTACCTGTAGAGAGAGACTTGTTGTAGATGATGTGTAAGGGGGTAACAAGCGCGTTTGCACATTTGTGTGCAAAGATAGCTGGTATTCCATCAGAACCTGCACCCTTAAAACAGTCAAGATGTTTTAAGCCTCCCAGAATCTCATCTTTGCTTAACGAAGTGAAGGATAAATAGTTCGTAGTAAAACATTCATTACTAACAAATCCAGGAAGTGAATGTGGGTTTGAACTAAATGCTGAACTAAAATGATCAGCAAAGAGGTTACTAATATCTCTGCCACAGGTCGAAATCCTGTCGTCGAGGTGCAGTTTAGCGGGGTAGGTAGATTTCTTGCCTTTCTTGTGCTTAAGGAATGACCAAAATAATTTGGGGTTAGAGGACATATTGTCTTCTAACTGTAGTTCTTCTAAATGTGTTCTTCTAACCTAACCATTATGTCTTACGGCCTGTTGCTTTGGGGCGGTGCTGCTGACATAGATACCATTTTTGTGCTCCAAAAACGGGCTGTCCGAGCAGTCTACAGAATGGGTCCACGGGAGTCACTAAGGAATAAATTCAAAGACTTTAACATCCTCACACTACACTCCCAATATATTTACGACAACTTAGTATATGTGCATAAAAATATTAATAAATTTAATAAAAACAGTGACCTCCATCAACATAATTTAAGAAATAAAAATAAGCTTGCTGTGCCCTTCCCTAGGCTCCATAAAGTGTCTCACTCATTCGTAGGTCAAAGTATACACTTTTATAACAAACTTCCAAACGACGTTGAAATTTGAAATTTTAAAAAGTGGTTGAGCACAGGCTCTGCCAAAAAGCATATTACTCTGTTAAAGATTATGTTCACGATAAAGATGTTTGGAAATGAGTTGCTCTATTTCTAAGTTAAAATTGTTAATTGTAATTTGTAACAAATACTGGCAATTAAAAAGAGTGGCCATGAGTTTCTTTGCCTGTATCTTCTCATGAGCTCAACCATTTGAACGGGCTTTTTTCAAGTCAAAATTACACATTTTTTTGGTTATTTTGTTTTGCATTTTTTTTCTACTTTTATGACATGTCCAAGTAAATGTTAAGCATTTTTATGGAATAAAGATATTTTGACTTTGACATTGAATACTTTATTAAACAATCATAAATTAACAAAGAGCATAATATATTACACAATATTAATAATTGTTACTAGTTGTATGACTTGGTTGCTTCTTTGATGATGAGATTGAAAGGTGGCTTAAAGTGAATCACACTCGTTATGGAAAATATTTTTATATATTAGGATAGAGCAATTTTATACATTTTATTACCTATTATCTACAAACTTTATTTAACATATATCATATAAAGCTTAAAAGCAAATTGGTGAAAATTATGAGAATAATAATGAAAAAAATTAACTCAAAGTAACAAGCTTTAAGTTATTTTCTCGTTATCCTAGTCATTCTGACAAGGACATCAGGTTCATGATATGAAACTATTGTATCACCATCAAATTTCTATGCCACAAATGAATCGAAATAGTGTTGCAACAAACAAAAATATGAACAATTTAAAATATACTTCTATTAAAAGCAAAGATTTTCGTCCTAGTTGAAATTTTATAGGTAATAAGAAAAACAGTAATATAATGCAAAGCTTAAATGCCAATTGAAAATTTCATTTCAATTGAAATTGCAATTGTTTATAATCATGAAATTAAATGTACCACCTATTTTGTAAACATTGAAAAGAAATCATTTATACTTTCAAAGCATAAAAAGAATGGAACTTCTCAAAATAAACCCTGTGATATATTTATATGATAAAATAAAACAGTTTGACAAAAAATTGAGTTTAGATCAGCATTTTTTGTCCACCGACCCTTAGGAGCAAAGTTTTTACGGACCCCCTTAATAAAATAATAATAATATTTTAGTTATAACAGATACAAAAAAAAAACAAATACAGAAGGTAATTATAACTTTTTATTATGAAAAATATGACAAAGAAATTATGTGAAGGTTGGTGTTGCTTTTTTGCGGCCTTTTTGCATTTAATGAGCGATTTATGTATGGTTCAGAGATGACACCGCGGACCCCCATACTTATATTCGCAGACTCCTAGGGGTCCGCGGACCACAGGTTAGGAATTGATTCTACGGCGTGAGTGATGGCGGACGAGAACTGCATCGACAAGGACCGCAGCCTAAAGAAAACTTATCTGCTCTGGAACTCAATGTAAAGTTCCTTTTATTAAAATAATATTACCCAGAAGTACACCTGTAGTCTAGTCTAGTACACTGTAATGTAACTAAATTATACTACATTTAATAACACTGAAAAATATGAACTGAAAAATTAATAAGTAAAATTTTTTAAAAATATATATGACATACTATAGTAATTATGTGAGTATAGAGAAGAAATCTTTAGCGAATGCTATTCTAGTCTTGCGACCCAAGCGTAAGTTTAAAGGCCCTAAAACTTGCTTGCACTTTCCAAGCTCTTTTTTCTATCTAACCCAATTTGAGAAGATCCTACCAATGCTGCGTCCAAAATGCGGGCTAGAACTATTCGTAGTTCAGGACAGGTCGCGCCGTCCTTTAGCACGTACAAATCAACCCTAAAATGATGAATGTTGTTGTTCGTTGTTGTTGTATAAGAAATTATATTGGCGGACAATTCATTAGATAGTCACAATAATGATTGATAAGTCCCAGGGAACCTTTAAACTAAACAAACCTGCAGGTGTTCATTCTGCTATAAGATGAAAAATATTGTAAACGCTTTAGGCACACACATCTAAATGCATAAGATTTCCAAATTAAACATTTTTAGTAGTAACAGGTAATAGTAGTAGAAGAGTTACAATAACATATGGTTTGATAGAGTGATTATTACACGCAACAAATGATGGGTTCGAATTGCAACAAGGGGTACGGGCTTCATGGTCACTTCAAGGTATTTTAGCATTTTTCCTTAATCTGCTGAGATATATAATGTTTTGCAACTTAAAGCACAAGGTGGAGTATTTTTACTGTTTTCTGCTGATACTATAAAATTTAACATACGCACCAAAAACTCTATAAGATATAATTATATCTACTAATATTATTACTTACATGCTGAAAAAAACAATAGTCATTCTAGGCATAAATATGATTACGCTTCACTTCTTAGTCTAATTAAAATTTTGCTTATTAGAAAAAACACCTAATAAATATAATCTTATTTTCATTTTCGAAACATTAAGATAAAGCTTTATAACTAAGTATAAAGGTCAAAGTAGGATATATGTATGTGAATTATAAGTATGGCGTCCGTAAGTTTGACAAAAAAATTGAAGGACAAAATATGTTTAATACTAGCTATAACTTCATTTATTTGAAGCTTATTATTATTGTTTTTTTATCACGAAATATAATTTTGATGTTTCTTATACATATAAAAATAAGTGTTCTTTAAAAATTATGATTATTTTGTTAGTTTTTTTCCTTATTCCGCAAATATTGCCATATCAACGATATTTATTCAGTCAACAAACTTTTCCTTGTGAATTTAAATCTATTTTTGTTATCAAAATGTTTTTTTTTTCAGGAGTGTACATGTTATTGATAGGGGAACGTATATTTATTCATGTCCGCACGCCACAGTAATATTTTGCCCAGATAATTATAATATTTTGGGCAAAGTCAGTTCATTATAATCAAAAGATAATTATCTAGGTAAAGATATAGTGGAAGGATGGGTACCCCCGGACTGCAGGTCGCCCCGGATACTTCAATTTCTAACAAACTAAGCGCATTACACAAAGAGTTATGTAAAGACACATCTTAAGAGTAAAAAACAGAGTTCGATTGCGGTGCGAATCCTTAGGAAACTAGTCGTGACAGAATGTCTTGTTTCCGCCAAAAAAATCATCGATCTTATCAAATTTCATCGGTAGTCATTAATTACAATAAATTAGTGTTCATACTTGCATCCTATTCAGATTTTTATTAAACTTTATATATTTTAAGATTATAATAGCATTTTTGATAATTCTTGTACATTTTGAGTGCTATATATTGAAAAACGCTGCATGAACGGTCATAACGGTCCGGTAGCCCCGGACACTATGATATCGATATAATTTAGTGTTATTTTGCTTATTTATTGAAAGTATTTCAGTTGGTACTACAGTATCTTAAGTATTTCTGCAACGATAGTAACAACATACGTGAAGTGCCTATTGTATTACTATCGTAGCAGAAATACATAAGGGGAGAACTATTGAAAGAGTAAAATCAAATGACAGAAGCATTTACAAGTGAAGTTAGTATAGTTGAAGGCAAGTTTTCAGCAAGACTAGTGGCAGAGATGTACCACCAAGCTCACTTCACTTGTTTAAACTGCTGATGCTTGCAAAGCCAAAAAGCGGTTGGGCCATGATCGAATAGTGCCCGGGGCTACCCGCCATTTTTTTTAGACGGCAAAAATTAGACCAAATTATTTTCGGTATAAAAAATAGGATATAACAGTTCAGGGTTAGATTAATATAAATAAAGAAGTTCGTAATTTAATATTAAATATGAAATAAGACAGAAAAGTCTTTTATTTTTATTTGCATTTCATTTAAGTGTTGTAACGATATGTACTATAGTACTTATCGAAACATAAATTAAAATATAAAATATAAGTAAAATATGAATTATAAATAAAATTCGAAATGCAAATAAAATATAATATTAAATATCGAAAATAAATATATAAATTTTATGTATACATAATAATAACACGTAATTAATTTCGACAAATGAAAGTGAATGAACATGTCACTTTGTATGGAAATGTCACATTGTATGCGTCACGTCCGAAAAACGTTTGTTGTTCATGTAATGCCATACAAAATGTAGTAAAAGTTTTAGGTTACCCCCTCCCGAATGTCATAACAGTTGCGTGGCATATATAGGGAGGCAGCATGTGCTGATGCAGCGGTGTCGAGTCAACCTTCCTATAGACTGATATAATTACATATATAATGCGCTATAAGACTCGAACCGCATATGAAATATAAATATGATATATGGATTTATGGCGTTTATTGGTACGATATGTTTAGCGAGACTACGGCTTGCTGATATCAGACTTCGGTGGCACCTGACCGAGTTCAAGTGTTAGTTTAGACAAACGACTGCCTTGATTGCGCTGTGCGTGTACATAACATAGACGGCCGCCTGGTGTTTGCGTCCGAATTGATATGCGGACCAACGACTTATATTGATCTCACAAATCAATCAACACCACGAAAATTGATCTCACAAATCAATTAACATCACAAACCGAATCTTAATATTAAAATGCGTAACAAAAACTAAAACCTTTAGAAAGATAGGAGAACAGCTAACTAATAATTGATCATTTGCTTAGGCATTGTAAGTATCATATATGTTGACTGTTCCGTTGCGTCCCGGAGAGTTCATAAGACTGCGTGGTTATTGCAAAGTTCAATCAGTCAGGCAGGAATTCATGGTTCGTGGCGGAGCGGGGCCACTAGCTACCTTTCTTCTCATTATGACTACAATGAATAGTTGTAAGTGGGAGATAGATAGGACGCGTCGTGGACGCGTCCTATCTATCTCTATATCTATATATATAGCTTTTCTTTGGAATGAGCTGTGGGTGATGTCACGTCACGTGTAACGGAACGTCGATGATATAATGGTTACTATAAACCTTTCTGATGGCTAATTAATACATAAAACGTCGATACCTTCTGATGGCAAATTTATAAATGGGGAAATTACCTTCTGATGGCTGTTAGGCGATATTAATATGTTACGATTGGAACTTTCTTAACACTTTTACCTCTGAATGTCTAAAAGATCGTGGGTTACATGCGAACACAATAATAACGGATCCTTATCACTAGACATATCATGAGCCAAGTCATGATAAATAAATATGTTTTATTTAAAAGGCAAATAACAGTTACAGTGTCCACGGACACTTAAATAGGGGGAGACACTTAATAGAGGAAATATCCCCTTCCGCAAAATAAATTTAAAAAAGGCTGTTAAAATTTGCCACCAATTTATACGTAATTCTTCGTCACATGTTATAGACATTTTTACGTAAATAGTTAGAAGTTTTAATAATTACTAATTTCTTATCAAATTATCTATCCATATGATTAAGGGATAAAGGCATTTCACACAAAAGATTAAGGGAAAATATATATTATTTAAAATAATAATAATAAATGACAAACATATCCGAAGTAAGTCAGTAGTACTAGCTAGTTGGCATAAGTTTAATATCAACTTATAAGAAGTTATATAAGACAGATAAGAAAATTGATTATATTACATAAATACTGTGGTTGTCGAAGTGATTTCGGCTTTGGCTTCTTACCTTCATATCACTAACTGGCTATAAAGGTTTTTTATTTTTTTATGTATAATATTATATTTTTTTCTTACGTACGTGTCCGCAGACAAAGTCCAGTGCGATGTAGAGTTCCGTCGCTCACGCAACAACTCAAATTCCCGCGGAAAGTCGTGAACAGAGTGTCTTGACACTAGGGTGATAGGGTCCTACGCCCTATTGCCTATCATGCGGGAAAAAGTGTGAAGCTGTCTATTAGAATTTTAATATCTATATAATTTTGACGTTAAAAACTTTCTTTTGAGCCTTAAATGTTTGTATTTTTACAGTAACTCTTCAAAATGGTGCTGAAAATATACGCAGTAGGTGATGGTCCCCCATCATCATCCGTGAGACAAGCAGCGAAATACTTAAACATACCCCATGAGGTAGTTAGTGTCGAGTTCATAGATGGAGATCATTTGAAACCAGAATATGCCAAGGTAATATTTATTATTTTTTTCTTTATTATCAGTTTACTAATTGATATACTATTATAATTGAGCATATTAAAACCTGATTTGATTTGAGCCGATGATTAATATTTTCCTTTAAAGAAAAAGAATAGCTAAAATATTTTTAAAATTTTGCTACTTGATATGCTTCATGTTTTGTTAAATTGTAAAACAAAAGTCTCTGATTTTGGGAAATAATTGTTTATCTAATATTATTATCAGTAATTGATGTTTTTGTTGTTAGGTAAACTTATCCATTCTAAATAATTTGACGATTAAAAAACTTTTCATATGAATACATTAACTATCTAATCATTTAGCACTTAGGTATGATTATAACATGGTGTGAGCTTAAATTTTATATTTTTTACATAATAACGATTAATTGAATCATAAATTGAATCATAATAATAATATCATAAGAATTGTTATAAATTTTAATTTTACCTGTTGCAAATTCTATTCTTACGTAAAATATGGACGCTTACTTTGCTCCAGAGTCCGTTCAACAGTCCTTACTCCTTAGAACCCAACAATCGGATAAACGAAGATATACCTATTTATATTTTTCTTTCGTCTTCATAAATAACAAGAAGTAATAAAATTACAAACAAAAGTTATATATCTAAATCTAAATAAATTTCGTTTATGTAATCTGTATAAATACATAATTTATACGTTTTTGTTTGTAGATGAACCCGCAAAAGGAAATTCCTGTAATCGACGACGATGGGTTCTGCTTAGGTGAAAGCAATGCTATCTTACAGTACCTGTGTGACAAATACAGGCCCGACTCCAACCTCTACCCACGAGACCCCCAAGTAAGGTAAATATAAATTTACAAATGTTTATATTTTAATTTCAATAAAAGTGACATAATTCCGATATAAATATGTACATTGTTAAACAGTTAGTCAAATGTAAGAATTTTGTGATAAACTAACAATTCTCAACTTTTCGTCAATTTTAAACGCCATCGTAGTACAGTGAGATAGGGCCCGAGTGTAAACTTTGTTTTTTTTTTTTAACTTTACGCTGTATCCCGCATATAACGGGGTAGACAGAGGGAACCAGAGAATCTAGTGTTAAGACATTCCATTCTCTTTCAACATTTCTGTTCCCCACTTTCCGCCAAATTGAGGCATTGCGTGTTGAGTGGCGGAACTCAACGCCGCGCTTTGCCTTGTTACCAAACCCAAGAAATGAAAATATTAAATTTTACATTTCCTGGAGTGGGAATCGAACCCACAACCTGTCGCGTTTTCAGTCGCACGCTTGTGCCTCTGCGCCACGACAGGCACTTAACTTTATGGTTGTTACTTCAATTTTCAATCAGGGAATTTGTAAATTACAATTATTTTAGGTTCCCTTCTAAGTAGTAAAAAATGAGATACTGTGTTTGGCGGAACCAATCTCCGCACTGTCTTCTGACTCGTCCGTCCGGTCTGCGGAAATGAAAAGATTATTTAAATACAAACATTCCCAATACAGTCTGACACTTCCTATATTTATTTTATTATAATTCTTAGTGTATAACTATTATAAATATATCTAATAATTTGTTACAGCAAATATTTACATTGTATTTATGAATTCTATGAACTATTAAACTGATAGATAAAATAAATATTTGAAAATAGCTAAATGCAAATATCTTGCAATGACTCGCTGATAACTGTATCGCAAATATTATCTGTCTAATACCTAAAGGCCCATTTAGAAGGGTAGAGTTTATCGGATGTTTTATAATGAAGAAACGTGCGTTACTATCGCGAGTATTAAATGCCACAAGATTAGGTATCGTGCTCCTATCGTATATTAAGAAAACAAGTAATATTTTATTACGTAATAAGATATATTTCAGTTTTATGCTTCACGCTATATCCCGCATGTAGCAGGGTAGGCATGAGGGAACTTGAGAATCTAGTCAAAGTCAAAGTCAAAGTCAAATAATTTTATTCAAAATAAGAAGTTACAAGCTTCATTTTTTGAACGTCAAATAATTTACCACCGGTTCACTAAATTTAATGCCTCAGACCTGAGAAGAACCGGCGTAAGAAACTCAGCGGAACTATTTTTTTTATTTTTTTTATATTCGACAATGGTTTACAATTCTTTATTATTGGAGTGTTAAAACACTCCGTTCTCTTTCAACAATTCCGTTGCCCACTTTCCGCCGAATCGAGGTATTACGTGCTGAGTGGCGGAAGTCAAACAAACCCAGGAAATGAAAATACTAAGCTTTACATTGCCTAGCGTGGGAATCAAACCCACAACCTGTCGTTTACAGTCACCCGCTAACGCCTCTGCCACGACGGGCGTCAATATATGTAGATATATTTAAGAAAGTTAAATTGATAACTGTATTAATAAAAAGCAAATATCGGTTTAGGACAGTGACTGAAAACTAACATGACCATCATCAACAGATTGAATAAAAGATTATTGCGTTAATATTCCTAAATTCGTTTTTATATAATTTAGTAACGCCTGTCGTGGCGCAGAGACACAAGCGTGCGACTGTAAACGCAACAGGTTGTGGCTTCGATTCCCACTCCACGAAATGTTAGTGCTTTCATTTCCTGGGTTTGGTAACAAGGTAAATCGCGGCGTTGAGTTCCGCCACTCAACACGTAATTCCTCAATTTGGCGGAAAGTGGGGAACGGAATTGTTGAAAAAGAACGGAGTGTCTTAACACTAGGTTCTCAGGTTCCCTCTGCCTACCCTGCTATATGTGGGATACAGCGTGAAGTATATAATTTAGTAAAACGTTCCTTAGTACTTAGTTCTGACTAGCGAGGCGTAACAATTCTTCAAGATAATATGACACTTTGCATAATTGTGATAATATTAATGTTTTAATTATAAATTGATTAATATTCGTTGTTGATTTATTTACATAGTATTAATATTTTTCTCCTTTGAAGTCGTTCAAAAGAGGAGGAGGTTCTCAATCCATTTAAATTTTGTTACGATCTGTCGAGTTAATTACGTTTTGATATTTGTAATAATTATATTTATTTGTGCATTTTGTGTAAAGTCGATTTTGTTTTTTTTTTTAATTTTGTTATTCACGCTTAGGATAAGAAAACTGTTTAGAAAGTTTTAATGTAGCACGATTTGAATTAAATTGCAACAAGCTATAAGAATTTCGACGTAACTGAAGAAGAACTGAGAAGGTGTAGCTTAATTCTTCTCTCGGTTTCAACTACTTCAAAGCTACGTTTGTATTATTTTACGTTTCTAAATATTTTTTAATTACATAGGAGGTTACTTGTGTGTATTACGCAAGATTATATTATGCACAGGTGCAACTAATGAAATACTTTTAAAAATATTTCTTTATAAAAAAACAACTATATGTACTTAAGAGGCCAATCGTGGCGCAGAGAGCAGAACCTGTCGCGTTTACAGTCGCACACTTGTGCAGTGTGCGACTGTAAACGTGACAACGTTGTGGGTTCGATTCCGACTCCAGGAAATGAAAATATGATGATATTTAATATTTTTCCTCACTTTGGTAACAAGGCAAAGCGCGACGTAGAGTTCCGCCGCTTAGCACGCAATAACTCAATTCGGCGGAAAGTGGTGAACGGAAATGTTAAAAGAGAACGGAGTGTCTTAACACTTTGTTCTTATATTTCCCTCTGCCTACCTTGCTATGTGCATGATACAGCGTGAAACTAAAAAGACATATTTAGTTATCATCCGTAACAAAATAAAAGTTGTAAGCATATTACGTTAACCTCATTTAAAATAACTGTTTATTAGTAAATGGCAGGATGTAAACAGGACAGTGCAGTGTCGGCATGATGCACTCGTTGTAACAACATAAAGTTATTGTTCCATTTTGCAGAGCCATCGTGAATCACCGGCTTTGCTTTAATCTTTCCTCATACTACGTCCACATACTCCCGTACAGTGTAAGTACCAACAATTCTTTTATTCTATGTTTATATAACGTAATGGATCGTTTTTGACAGTTGATAAATGGCTGACTATAATGGATTATTTATATTTCAAATAGTATCATTGTATGATCGGTCAACACGCAACGCACCGTTTCGCTTCTAAATACCTACATTAAAAAAAATAAAATGAATTACTAAAAATTGGTCTACTTTCTACCACAAAACCATTAAAGTTTAAAACTCTTACGCAATTCAAATTTAATAATTAATTATTATTAATAATATTATATCCTGGAAAGGAATTAAGATAAATGTTTGTTTTGTTGAAAACATATTTTAAAATAGGTTATCATATCGTACCAAATAGGTTATCATATCGTATCGTTAACGTATCGTATCGTATAAAAGTAGCAATGATGGGGATTTTGCTAAACTAGAAATTAATGCGCCATAATCAAATTGCTTATAACAGGCATAGTTTTACCTGCCTGCTATACCAACAAGTTTTATTTTGTGTTGAGATATTTTTATTAATTATTTTAGTAGAAGATTATTATTATTACTTTAACTACCTTCAATTAAAAAAAAAACAGATTTGCATCTTCTACTTAGAAAGTACTATAAAATTTAACAATTTTATTAGTAGGCGAACAGCATTGATTTCGTTTGTCAATACCTCTACGTATATCTTACACGGTTTGAATATGATTCAGTCTAATTTCAATTTCATTTTAGATGATTTTGCTTTATAGAATCTTAAGTGCTTTTTATAATTTTTAAAAGCCATAAATGTTCTGTTGAAAACCCTATCAAAATCCATCCATCTGTTTGTGAAAGTTTAGATATACACACAGTTAGATATATAAAGGATTGTAACGTATATATAATGTATAGCATAACTATTGTAGCTCCCATATTTTGCAGATCGGCAAGAAGAACCTAGTTCCTTCACTTTTTCTAGACATTATGTACTAAAATTTTTAACATCCTACAATAGAAAATAATATTAAAATTTTATTTCTACTTTAAATTTTACTGCAATCCTATCCTAAATTCGTCTCTCGCTAGGGTCCTTTATATACAATAGATATTTCTATATGCTATATATTAACTTTTGAAAAATAAGTCTCAAGTCTAAATTTGTACCCACATGGAAAGTAGCTTTGGATTCCTCTTAATAACCAAAAACTGTGTATCTGTATACCGTTAACTGTACTTAAAATGATAGTGGTGGTATGTATGACTGCTTGTTTTTGTATTATGCGTATACATACATATTTATATGAGAGTCTAATTTATTTAGGTATATATGGATGTTCTTATACCAGTATCATCTGTAACTACTAGGCACTTTCCAGAGTGTTGGAATTTCTATCTTTAAAAATGATATGAAGCCAGTTTTTTCTTTTCTTTTGTACTTAAGTACTATACTTAATTATAATATTTCAGATAATACCAATATTCTTTGATGCTGAACGCACAGAGGATGGCCTGAAGAATGTTCAACGAGTTCTCGGCGTTTTTGAGACGTACTTGGAAAGATTGGGAACAAGCTATGTTGCTGCTAACCACTTGACCATCGCCGACTTTCCCTTAGTCAACTCAACTATGTGCTTGGAAACTATTAACTTCGATTTCAGCAAATACCCAAGGGTAATAAATATGTATATTTTTATTGTTTACCATAGCTAAGCATACCATAGCTAGCATAAGTTAAGTGGGGAACGGAAATGTTGACAGAGAACGTAGTGTCTTAACACTTGGTTCTCAGATTCCCTTTGTCTACCCTGCTATATGCGGGATATAGCGTGAAGGTAAAAAAAAAAGTTCTATATTATCATTTTTTGGTGATTATCGCTTATTTGATGCTAATAAAGCTTTTAAAGCATATTTATAATATCAATCACAGACATAAAGAACTATGTTTGTTACTCTATAGCAGTGTGAGCAACTCGTGGTCCTCGGGCTGTTTGGAGCCCGCTTAATAGTTTTATGGCCCCGCCTTTTATTTATACTACAGATATCCTCCGAATTCGTTTTTTATATTCTAATTTTATACTATGAATAGAATTTTTAATATTATAAAAAAATATTTCAAAATTTAGATAGGCCTGGTGCAAAAAAGGTTACTCACCTGCTTTATAGGTTTATGCTCATTAAGTGTACATATAATGTCAGGTATTATATGTATTATATCTGTTTTTTTTCAAATAATATGTGATATTTTAATGTTTTTATCTAAAGTTAAGTCTTTACCTGTAACTCAAAAGTTACCACGCAGTTGAAATCTCTGATTCTAATGTCATCTTTGCATAAACTTTTCTGCCCCTGTTTATATTTGTTATTATGTTTTGTTTTCATGCCTGTGCGGAATTCTTTATATTATCTTTATAAATTTCCTTATAATGTAAAATGAAACTGACATTTATTATTTTTCATATAGGTATCTTTATTATCGCTTAATTCTAATTACGTTTTACGTACGGTTTACCTAACTTAATAAATATATATTATTTTGTTATATTATTTTGCACTTCATATATTTTAATTTTTGATTACAGATCCAAAAATGGTATAGCAATTTCAAACAAAACCATCCAGATCTATGGAAGATTTCTGAAGACACAATGAACATAATTCGTGCTTTGGTCGACAATCCTCCGGACCTAACTCATCTCAACCATCCCATATTCAAAGCTCGCAAAATAAATAAGTAAATAATATTTGTGCAATCTTTTGTTTCATTGTTATCATCCTTGGACACATTTCTTTAAGTAGAAGAGACAGGCATTTGAACAGCAATCCTTGTGATTCATGCACTGCAAATAAAAAAATTATACTTATATTATTGTATGCGCGTATGCGCTGTATCCTGCATATATAGGGTAGGCAGAGGGAACCTGAGAACCTAGTGTCAAGACACTCCGTTCTCGTACAACAATTCCGTTCCCCACTTTCCGCCGAATTGAGGCATTGCGTGCTGAGTGGCGGAACTAAACGTCGCGCTTTGCCCTGTTACCAAACCCAGAAAATGAAAATACTAACATTTCCTGGAGTTCGAACCCACAACCTGTCGCGCTTACAGTAGCACGCTTGTGCCCCTGTGTCACAACAGGCGTTATATAAATTATAATAAATCTATCAATTTATAAATTCTGCATCAAGCGTCCATACATCTTTACCGTTGTGTGTTCATCGAACACAAAGTAATCATCACTAGTACCATTAACTTATACCATATAATAGGACAAATGCGTAAAAATAACATTTACTTTAGATATTTATACAATATCCTTAAATACATCTAAATGTAGATTGCACTTTTGATAAAGTGTTTTCTAAGATATTTATATGAATAGCGGAAGTTAAATTATATTATTTACATATGTAGGGGACAATGACACGAAACCTAATAACCAACCTCATTTAGTTTGAATAGTCAACAGATTTTATGTTTATATTTCAGTTATTGGTCATGCAGAAATAAAACTTTCTTTGTTCCTTTTTTAATGTTTGCTCATATTATATCGTTGTATGTAGCGTTCATGAAAACATACGTTTTAATAGTTACTTTGTGTCTAAATGCAATCATTTTACTTTATAGGTAATAGTTTAATAGTAATTATATGATGAATCAATAACATGATCAACAATATAAACGCTCAAGTGACAAGGAAAACAATAACCTCTATTATTGTACATATGTACATGATTAAAATTATTTAATGCTTTCTATGCAGCCAATATATTTAATATCAACAACAATTTAATGTAATTTGCTTTAAACTGGAACTTAAAGTTAAGTTAAACTAAAAGTATATACCAGTTTTTATAACCAAGTCTAAATGACCTTCAATGAAACAACTTAAACATTTATGACTTGTAATAACTTATAAATTATTTCCTTATTATTTTTATTTTAAATTATAAACTTAATAATTTTTATTTTGTACATACTTCAAAATGATGTCTAGTTAAGCTTAAAATAAAAATAAATAACAAATTAAAAACTTACAAATTGCCCAAGTTTAGCGCAGCCTTCTTTCACAGTTACTTCCGGAAGTACTTCCGGTTCAGCCAATTTGTTATCATTCCCATCTTTAGACAAAGATTCTGGGATATCCTTTGTGTTGACACTTTCAAAGCTCCTCGCCTTTATTAAATAAGTAGAAGCCTCAAAAAGTAGTATAGAGGAAACTATTAATAAAATAATTGAACGATGCATTTTCGCTGTGTAGCTTCTGACAGGTCCCGTTGCAAAGTGGTCACTGATCTGAGGACATTTGTAAGCTACGTTATATGTGTCTCACTTACACTACACCCGCATAAAATTACTGTACGCTTAGCAATTTCGATAAAAACAACATTAGTGTTGTTAACGATACAGGACGATTTTATTTTATTTATAATAAAATATTGTTAATGTTTTTTTATATTATCTTGATGTAATTGACCGAGAGATAGATTTTTTATTAACTTACAGCTTACTTTTCTTCCGGGGTTAAAAGAATAATATAATATTGTATAAAGTAGTATATAAAGGAAAAATGTGCGGCGTTGAGTTCCGCCACTCAACACGCAAGGCCTCAATCTGGCGGAAAGTGGGGATAGGATTTGTTGAAAGAGAACAGAGTGTCTTAACACTAGGTTCTCATGTTCCCTCTGCCTACCCTGCTATATGCGGAATACAGCGTGAAGTTAAAGGAAAAAAGCAGAATCTTGATTGCGTATTTAAAATAGAAATAAAGATTATTTTAAATGGGGAACGAAATTATTGTAAGAGAACGAACGAACGAAGTGTCTTAACACTAGGTTCTCAGGTTCCCTCTGCCTACCCTGCTATTTCCGGGATACACCGTGAAGCTAAAAAACAATTTAAATCCTTACACACTATCTACTTCTTGCTTATAATTCTAATCAGGAACATTAAATTTACTTTCTAGTACCTGTATAATATAAAACTAAAAGTGAAAACTAAAAAGCATGGAAGATACAATAACAAGTTTAAACGTTACTTTTCCTTTTATAGGATTAAATATAAACATGTCTATGAATAAAAAGGCAATGAAGCGATTTGGCAACTTTATTGGTCAACTGTAAGCAGGCGTACTTTTGACACGTTAAGTTTTTATTTTTAAACTAGTTGTACCCTGCGCGCGTTGCTACGCTATCAAAAATAAATTTGAAGAAAAGACATTATATACAAATATTCAAATCTTTTTGAGTAATTTTAATTTAATTTTGTTAATTTCGAAAAAAATGTGTGGCGCCATCTGTCGAAAATTGGTGGTTCCCACTCAGAAACCTTTGTGGGTTCATGCATAAAAACTTTGCTAAAGATCATTACATGATATGCTTGCTATTTGCATAGTTCACGGTTCTATAAAGGACATACAGAGAAACATTAATTTTTTTATATAAAGACGACTTTAAAAAAAGGAGGAGGTTTTCAATTTGACTGTTTTTTTATATATTACCGCATATATTTTGGAAACAGGGTGAACCAATTTTGATGATACTTTTTTTATATGATAGCGAGTGCTTTATATGTGGATTTAATTAAGATCTAAAGTATTCTTTGAGATATTCGTAATACTTTAATTTTTAGTACATTTTATTGGAAGTAGGTTTCTTATTTTTGTTAAAACTTGCATTAGCAACAATTGTAATTAGTGAAAGTAGTTGTAATTAGTTAAACTAATTGGAATTAGTGAAACAAATACTAATTAGTAAAGCTACTAAGAATAATCCATTTGTATGCTTATAAATCCCAAATATTTTGCCACTTAAAGCTAGATAAATAGAACCCAGTATAAAGAAATATATTAATTATTTAAATATAAAAACGTCCTTAACATATTATTAAGATACAATACAGAAATAGCGATTTTATAAATAGACAACATAAAAGAAATCACTATGTATATCCATCAAAATAAAAAAAAAGTGAAATTGATAAAGTTTCCTATTGCTCATTAACCTTGCCCTCATATAAAATTTTCCGTTAACTAACAACATAATATTATACTTTTATCCTTTTCTATGTTATGTAACTTTTTAACTTCCACTTTTACATACTTTGGGCATTACTACTAACAATTTTGGTTCACCGTCACACTCTTTCCCCATAACAAATAACTTAAGGAAATACTTGATTCAATATTTCCGCTCGTAATCAAGACATTACGTGAATGACGTAATTTAAGCCGGAATAATGGAAATATGTTAAATATAACAATTTCCCCGAGTGTGGATCGAACCCACTTACCACTACACCGCGCTTACAGTAGGTAGACGAAGAAGATCATTGTTACTAGTTACGTATCATTCTAACCAGTGTTTATTATCATATTCATTCTAGTATAGGGGAACTAGGGTACTTGGCGACAGTAATAGACTCTCCCACTGTGCCATCAAGGTCTCATGATTTTCACTTATATATGTATTTAGTTATAATGTTCTAAATCCAAATAGAGAGGCCTGTTGTGTCACAGAGGCACAAGCTTGAGACTGTAAACGTGACAGGTTGTGGATTCGATTCCCACACCGAGAAATTATAATATATGTATTTATAACAATTAACATTTAGTATTTTAATTTTCTGGCTCTGGTGACAAGACAAAGCGCGGCGTTGAGTTCCGCCACTCAGCACGCATTGCCCTAATTTGACGGAAAGTGAGGAACGGAAATCTGGGATACAGTGTGAGGCTATAAAAAAATGAAACACTAGACACATAAAAGGACATATATATTTATTTAAATAAAAAAACCTTCACATTTACAGACCGAAGTTGTTAAACGTATTGCTAAATATCGGTACAACAGATGGACTAGTGTTCTTGTTCTTCGGCCGGCTATTTAACAGTCCTCCACCAAAGCCTTGATTGTTTCCCAGCACAATGGGAACGTTGCCTAACGGATTGTCCAATAGTTTTGGTAGATTTAATAATTTTCCTAATAGGTTTTTACAAAACGTGTCTGTTATCCTGTCGGCCATGTTACCCCATAATCCCATTTGGCAAAATCTGCAAAAAATATTATTATTTTCGTAATAAGTATTAAATGATTTTTTTTTAGTTTCATGCTTTATTTCGCATTACAGGCTATGAAACAGAGAGAACCTAGAGCCAAGACACTCCGTTTGATATCCGAAATCGGGCCACTGCGTGTTAAATGGCGGAACTCAACGCCGCATTTTATCTTACCAGACCAAGAAAATGGTAATAGCATAACTTAATTTGTCCCCTAGTAGGATCGAACCCAGAACCATCGCGTTTACAGTCTAACTATTTTCTAATACAATCAAATAAAGCTATAACGTAAAAAATGTCTTTGGATAATTAAATCATATATACTATAGTAACGCCAGTCGTGGCGCAGAGGCACAACCCCACTCCAGGAAGTGGAATTTTTCTATTCCTGGGTTTGGTAACAAGGCAAAGCGCGGGGTTGAGTACCGCCACTTAGCACGCAATGCCTCAATTCGGCGAAAAGTGTCCCAACTTTTCGGAGTGTCTTAACACTAGGTTCTCTCTGCCTACCCTGCTATATTCGGGATACAGCGTGAAATTATGTATGTATGTATATAGTATATTTTGTTCTAATATTTTTATTTTATATAACGATACCAACCTAAAATTTTTATCCATAGTAACCTTATCGGTTATCTTAAGATATTGCTCCCCATCCTGTGAGAAAGGGATGAATCCGAAGATTTTAGTTGTATTTTTTTCTGACGGCTTTCGACGAGCAAACTTAGTGATAAGATTTAAAAAGGAATCTCTTGTTCTTGCGTCCATTTGTGATATTTCTCCGGCCACGGAGTTACCGTCGTCGTCTAATGGCTCGAAGAGATATGCTAGTTCGTCGCCATGAGCCGGTCCCTTAGGTTTCTTATTATTTTGTGATTGCCAGTCCGAATTCTCTATTGAAAATAAAGTATGTTGATTTTAAGTTTTTGTTATAAATTAGAATCTAAAATTTATTATTTTCTGTGAAGCCAATTAACCAATTTAAAAAAAACACATAAGCATTGCATATAAAATATTGCTATATTTATTGGGTTAACTACCCAATAAAAGTCTCCTTAGTAGGTACCTACTATATAAAAACACGGCCCGTACTAGATGTGAACATATGAAGCTCGATTACAATACTTTCTGCAAGCAATAATATTTTTGTTCTTATTTTAAAATAAAATATTTTTAATCGATTTCCTATAAAGAAGGGGGTTCTCAATTGGACTGTTTTTTTGTTGATTTATTGCGTGTGTTACCACATAACTTCTTGCTGGGTGAACCAATTTTAATATCCCTTTTTTTACGTGATAGCTAGTGTTTCTGACTTGATTCCATTTAAATGTAACTAAGATCTGACAAGTAGATTTACTTTTTAGTTCATTTTATTTAAAGTCGATTTTCTTTCTTTATTAAAATTATAATTATAACTTTCTTAACAACTAGTTTGTTTTAATCTTACGTGTAAGGGCAAGTCCGGGCAAGAAGTGTGATCCCTTGGTAAGATTTCCGGTGTGCTCGAAGCTGTAGAGGAAGGCCGGCGCCGCCGCGCTCCACGACCGCACACTCTGATACGCGGGGAAATTGAATAACGCATCACCTGGACAAATTATAATTAAATTTAAACTTAATTTTATTGCTATAGCTTTAATCAAAAATGTCGAAGTATAAAAAAATATTATAAGCGAAACTTAGGAAAGTTATAAAACCATTTTAACTCGATTAATAATAAAACTTTTCGAACACTTTACAATACTTCCTGGTCACAGGAGTATTTTCGAATACCAAATTATGCGTGGTTAATATGGTTAAAATAGTTTCATTTATAATGTGTATAGCGCCTGTCGTGGCGCAGATGCACAAGCGTGCGAGCTGTTAACGTGACAGGTTGTGGGATCGATTCCCACTCCAGGAAAAGTAAAATTTAGTATTTTCATTTCTTGTGTTTGGTAACAAGGCAAAGTGCGGCGTTGACTTCCTCCATTCAACACGCAATGCCTCAATTCGGCGGAAAGTGGGGAACGGAATTGTTGAAAGAGAATGGAGTGTCTTAACACTAGGTTTTCTGGTTCCCTCTGCCTACCCTGCTATATGCGGGATACAGCGTGAAGTTAAAAAAAAGAAAAAAAAAAATTATAATGTGTGGAAATAGAGTACATCAAAGATCTTATTAATTTTTATATACAAGCAATGAAGGGATATGCAGAGAGACCTTTAGTTTGGGTTTAGATTTTTGCCTTTTCAATTATTCATCGATTGTGTTAAATATCTTCATTCTAATTGTAGTTATACTCAAAGTTATAGACCTTATAGATATGTTAATTTCTATTCTATGTATTTATTGAATTTTAGAAATGGCTGAAGGGTGCATTTTATTTAATAAGCCATGGGGTGTGTATCGAAGGGGTAAGAAATTATCCCTTGAAATCCCTTGCAGCTGTTATAAATGATTATTATTAGCAGAGTACAGGTAAAGCATTTGTACTGGGTTAATATTTTAAGCGAGTTTGAAAAACAACTACTTAAGTTTAGCAAATATTAAGTCAAGGTTAATTATATATTATGAGAGCTTTTTTTTCTTTTATTTATGATATTTTTATTTTATTTTTCTCATTTAGCAGCACTGATATTTATAAACTAATTCTTAGCCACACTAAGCAATTATGAACAAATTAATTAATAATAAATGAATCGATTTATTGGTGACCCTAGTAAAAAAATATATAAATAAATATGAAATGTTAAATTTAACAACATATAATAATAATAAAAATAAATATAAAACTAATATTCTCCTTAGCTCCTTTGAAATATTTTTATACTTTTTTTAGCTTCACACTGTATCCCACATATAGCAGGGTAGGCAGAGGAGGATCTCAGGTTTCACCTGAGAACTTAGTGTTAAGACGTTCCATTCTCTTTAAACAAATCCGATTCCCACTTTCCGCCGGATTGCGGCATTGCAGGCGCACGCTTCTGCCTTTGCGCTATGACAGGCGTCAATTATTTTTATACTATTTAAATAATTACCGGTAGCCTCAGCAATCTGTGAGAGTCCATCCACAGCGTTTAAGGAACTATCAAATAACGCTTGATAGTAATCGGGTAGAGGCACCACATTTTGTAGTCCCACTGTCTTCAATACGTTTAGGCCTTGGACCTCATCTACCACGTTTTTAAGTCCACCGATTATGTCTTTCTTTATAAAATCTTTAACAGCATTCAATTGTGTTGTTAGGAATTCGCTATATTTACCTGGAAATTTTATTATTGATTTACTCAACTTGTTTGAAAAATGTTGTAACTAAATGTTAGTTAAAAATATGATTTTTATTAGTTGTTTTTAATGAAATATAACTATAGCAATTGAATCGATGAGTGTAGAAACAACGTAAGTCCGGATTTTAAAATTTTGCAAGAGGGAGAAAATAGTGCATAAGTTGTCATTCTAAGCTAGATTAAATCGATTACGAATTTTTGAATTTTTTATGACTTATAGATATGTAGTCTTGACTTTAAACCAAAATAGTAACTATTTTTCGAGTGAGTATTAAACCATCTTTTGAAATCTGACACTGAATAACAACTTTTTACTTATTTCTTGCTTGTTTATACTTAATATTATGTGTAATAAACTTTAATTCTATTATAGCCGTTTAAAATAGTATCAATGATTTTGTTGACTTATATATTATTGAATTTTGATTATTTTTACCAAAAACAGCATTAGATGTCTCAGCAGAAACGACTCCTGTGAGAATGGGGACCCTTTGATGTTTTCTTTTTAAGGAATCAGCCGGTTGTTCTTCTATAATGGGAGGGAGGCCGCGTTTGTCGTATTCACCTTCCACGCGTACTCCAGAACCTGGTATAATATAATAAAAATTTTAACAAAAAAAACGAATAAAACATGATCTAACTTTTCATGAGAGCATATGGGAAGTACGAGCTATCATATAAAAAAGATATCAAAAATGGTTCATCCAATAAAAAGTTATGCAGTAACAAGTAAAAATAAAGTGGAATTTAGAATCTCCTCCATTTTATAGCTTCACGCATTGTATCCCGCATATAGCAGGGTAGGCAGAGGGAACCTAGTGTTAAGACACTCTGTTCCCCACTTTCCGCTGTATTGAGGCATTGCGTGCTGAGTGGCGGAACTCAACGCCGTGTTTCGCCTTGTTACCAAACCCAGGAAATGAAAAATTCCATTTTCTGGAGTGGGAATCGAACCAACAACCTGTCGCGTTTTCAGTCGAATGCCTCTGCGCCGACAGGCCATTTTATTATCATTCCATTCCATCCATTTTATTATCTTCATAAATATTAAATATTTAGCAGTATAGGTTGAATTAATATCCTGTTTCATTTCAGATGAGAGGCGCTTTGTCTTTTGAAAGTAAAGACATGAAAGTAACGGGATAAAGATCATTTATTTCTTTAAAGCGAGTGTCCCCGTTGACGCGTTAACAACGCGTTGACTTTAGAAATGTATATGTCACTTTATATAAACATGGATGTCAAACTATAGTAGTGTGTGTAACATTTATTTTTAATATACTTTATATGCATTATTTAAAAAAAAATAGTATTCTGCACTCCTTCTCTATATAAACTACAAGTGTGCCAAATTTCATGCTCCTCCGTCCGCGTAATTTTCTTAAAAAGGGATCCAAAGTTTTAGCTTCACATATTTATATAATGGTATGTATCTAACATGTAAGTATGTGTATATTAATGTCAGTTAAGCGCTTAATATTTTTTTAGGGAAGTTATCAAAGTAAGTAAAAAATGTGAATGTTATTAAAAAACTAAATGGATTTATATTGTACAAATAAATTTAAATGTCAGTATTTCGGTATATCCTTACAGAAGTATGAAATCATCAATAACATATCCAATAATAATTTCTTAAATATTATACTTTCTGGGCGTTGAGTTCTACTAACCCTACACGCAGGCATAACCCTAAAGCATGAAGGTAATAAATAGAAATACTTTAACATTAAATTATAAGCGATATGAGATGCCCTGACAACTGTCTAACCTGCTCATAAATTTATAAAAAAAAAAAAAGAAAAAAAAATTAGTCGGTGAGGATCTCATCGTAGTTTTCAGATAAGGTAGCCTATTTAAGTATGCACACGAAAAAAAAAAAAAAAAGAAACAAAAGGCACGGGCAAGTGCGAGCCCGTGGATGTAATCTAACTCATAAAAAAAACATTAAATTATAAAAATTTAAACTATAAAATAGGGGTTAATTGTCAAAAAAATATATTAAAATACACAGCCATACCTGAACGCCCTGAAATCTCATCCAAAAATGCGTTTGAATCTATCATATTTGTATCAATCTCTTGGTCGACCTATGAATAAAATATTAAATTATTACTTATCATTTCATACAAAACACATATATAGTTTTTGTATATTTTACAAGCATTATAAAAATGGCAGGTGGCGCATACTAAACGAACGTACATAAGATAGTTTGAGCATTTCGAGCATAAATATTAACTGACACGCGTAGATTCAAATTGTAGCCGGTTTTTTAAAACATGATCCATACAAAATTTAAAATTCATTTTATTTTTGTTAAGTATCATCTTTTAAGATTTTAGTCCGTTATGTAAAACATTGTATTTTTTGTACGTATTACTTATATAGTTATATATTTATTTTATCTATTATCGTATATACTATATATTGTTCACACCCCCAGCCTCTTTCCCTTCGTTTACTTCCTATGCCTTAAGGTTGCCTCGAAGAGATCGCTGTTTTAGCAATAAGATCGCCTTTTGTACAATTTAATTATTTTTGATTCATGTTTCTCTTTTTGGTAATTATTATGAGTGTACCTGGCACGTTCAAAGCGAACTGAACTGATTATGAGTGTACAATAAAGGATATTATTATTATTATTGCAACAAAAATTTAGTTCCAATAAAACATACGTTACCTGTACAATTTTTTCTGCGGGCATTTTTTTCAAGCACAAAAGTAACCGCTCTGCCGGTTCTTTAGGACAACCGGTTCTTTCTGCTAATGACTCAGCATGCTTATTTGGATTCTCTTTAACCGCTCCAGGTGATAAGGGAGCGCCAGAGAGTGCAGCCACTCCGGTAGCTGATCTTCCTTCAGGCGACAAAGAAAGTAGTGACGCGGCACTACCACCCGACCCTTGACCCATTACCATTATACGAGATTTATCCCCTCCGAAAAATTCAATGTAATCGTCTATCTAAAATAGAGAATTAAAATTTTTGTAAATAGGCTATTATTAAATTCACTTTATACTAAATAGTAAAAAAAAATTATTTTGTATGATAAAATAAAATGTATCATTTTATTAGTATAAATAAGTATTATTTTTATAATTTTCCTTACCCAAGCCATAGCAGCGCGAAGGTCGAACATACCGGTGTTTCCAGAAGCATCTCTAGTTCCCGTACTCAAAAAACCAAGAGAGCCCAAACGATATTGAGCGGTTACTAATATTGTGTCCTTTTGAGCGAAATGTTGACCCTGTCATTGTTATCTATATATTAATATGTGAAAATTTTGTACCTTTTTACGAAAATTATACAGAAAAGTTATAAATTTTAAGTGTGCAGAAGAATGTATAGAGAAGACGTGCAGAAATCCTATATTTTTCATGATAACGCACTAGAAATATGTTATTTTATTTTATTATTTTTTATGGATAATGAATGGCAAACGAGCAGAAAGACCGTTGCCGACCTAGAGGATACAAATGGAAAGGGGGGACAATGTGGTAGTCCGCATTTGGAACCACCACATTTTGGGGAAAGGGTGGGTGGATAAAAAGGAAAATCTGGCTTGCATGCCATCGAACCGGGACACATCATTAGATATTTTGCGGTTCGTCTTTGACATGATAGTGGTCGCGAGTCAGACCGAGGACGAACCCCCTACCACCTAACTAAATTATAACTAATTGAATAAATGTTATACTCATATGATACATGTATACTTTTATATAAAAGGACATACATGCTAAGGCAACGCGTTGTTTACGCGTCAGCGAAGCCTCTATTTATCTTTATATTATAATCAAATTACATAAAATCTTCATTGTAAATAATTGAAACTTGTGTGTTTGTGTAAAAGTCAAAAATAATATCATGTACTCACTCCGTATGGCGAGATCGATCCTGTTCTATAGTTACCGCCATGAACGTAAAAAATAACCGGACAACCTAAAATCGGAATAAAATACATACTTTGTAATAACAGTACAATATATTTTAATAGTTAAATAAAACGAAGCCTTCGTGGCGCAGTAGGACATTATCTGACTGTAAGAGCTAAGTTGTGGGTTCGATTTCTATTCGAGGTAATGACCATAATTAAATTATTTTCATTTTTCCGCTATAGTAAAACAAAAAAGGAGATAGTTCTCAATTGGGCTGTATTTTTTAAGTGTGTAACCACATACCATTTTACTGAGGGAACCAATTTTGATGACACTTTTTATAAATGATAGCTATTAGCTAGTGATTCTAATGTAGTCCCATTTAAATTTATTAAATTATTGTTAAATTTATAATTAATATGAATTTTGGCGCACTGAGATAAAAACTAAGGTTTTACTTAAACCACAAATAAAGAAAATTTTATCTTAAACCTTTTAATATAGCTTATGTCACTATATTAAAAAAAATAACGTAAATATCATACCTTGTTCTTCCCCAGGCATTTTGGGCGTGAACACATTTAGACACAAGCAGTCCTCTCTCCCTACAATACGTCCTGTACCACGAGGATCTAACTGAGGACATGGTGGACAGTTTCTAGTTGCATTTATTTCTCCTGCTAAATATCGGCGGACTGGCCTTTGAAACCTTTTCTGGCCTAATGGTGGTTCAGCATATCTAAATTAAAAAGAAAAAATATGTAGATAGATAAGAGTAATGTGTGTATTTAAATGATAATAGCTTGTAGCATTTTGAATAAATTTCAGACCATCATGAGGGTTATGGATTTGATTTTTACAGAAGGGAATGATTTTAGTTAAATTATTTGTAGTTCACCCACTCTGGTAAGACAAAACGTTGCGTTGAGTTCCGCCATTCGAAAAATAACGTCTCGATTTTCTCAATATTCGGTGGGAAAGTGGAGAACGGAGTGTCTCGGCAATAGGCTCGGCTCTCTGACTATCCTGCTATACATTAAAAAAGCATCGTCCATATAATACGGTTTCCACCGGCTTACCATAATTTTAAGTATGAGACCAAAAAAAATATACCGGCTTCTCTAAAAATTACCGGCTTCCCTAAATATATGTACTGACTTCCCTAAACATATTGTGGCTTCTTAAAATTTACCGGATTGCCTAACTAAAACTTTCTACCCTCGCCACTGCTGTGCAAGTATTAAAATCGTAAATCATGTATAGGAATTAGGCAAAAAGTACGACGACCAACGTTAAAGCAAGTCGCTTAATAACCGACGACCTGACTACATAAATGTATGTTAAACTTAAAATAAATAAAAACAAATGCTTAAAATAATTAATATTCATATTATTTCATTTAATTATTAAAGATCTAATTTAGAGAATATTTATAAATCTAACACACCCAGACTTTTATCTGCGGAACTGCTTATCATGACATCCTCTATGCTTAATTTGTGATTTTGTTAATACTACAGTAATAATAATAGAATTATTTCCTTTAAATTGAATACCTATTCTCAAAATAAAATAAATTATTTGTAAAAAATATTAAATTATAGATTTTTGATTTTTATAAAACATCAGGAATAAAATATGTTGTTAATATTGTAACATTTTATAGCTACACATACTTTTTTTATTTTTGTTTATTTAGTTTATTAATAAATACATATTTATAAAAATATATATATATATATTGACTCCACTCCAGGAAATGAAAATGTTAAAATAATATATAGTATTTTCATATCCTCGTTCTGGTAACAAGACAAAGCGCGGCGTTGACTTCCGCTTACGCTTGCCTCGGCACTCGATTCGATGGAAAGTGGAGAAAGGAAATGTTAAAAGAGATCGGAGTGCTTTAGCACTAGGTTGTCTGATTCCCTCTGCCTACCCCACTATGTGCATGAAGCTAAAAAAGAATTGAAACTTTCTTAGGATATATGAATCGTTTTACTCTTTCCCGCTAAAACTACTGAACGTATCTCGATTAAGCTTTTCTACTCATAAGAATCTAGTAGACGATGAATATACAGTTCAACTTTCTTAAACACGTGCACAAAACCAAAGCGTGTGTTCAAATACTGCTGGTATATTTACATTTATTATTTCACATATTCAACCCCTTATTAATGAGTATTAATAATGTGATTATTATGTCACTAACTCAATAAAATTTTAAAGTATGTACTATTTATATATTTATAATTTATACAAAAAATCCTATAAAAAAAGTTACTTGCGCCTGTTGAAATAATTAATTATTCAAATCCTGCTTTGTCAAATTATATACGTTTTTATTCACTTTTTATCGTCTGTCTGTCAATTTTAACTTCGCAGAAAGAACACTTTATACATTTTTTTTTATTTGATAGCAGGTAAGGTACTCTCTGTTAGGGACCTACTGTTAAAATAACGCCTTTTAAGTCTGAAATTAAAATTTCTTTCTGAATATTTATTCATTCGAATTGGATATCTTGCCAATTCTATATTTTTTTGTTCATAATTAGGAACTGTCATTTGTATAAGTCAGTGTATTTTATTCGAGAAATCGAAATTTTGCATGGTGTGTAGCGTAAGTCTACACCGCTCTTTATGTTTTCATCTTTCCCAAAAGTGGAATTCGAACCCACAACCAATCACTTTTACCTACAGTCACTGCTACGATGGCGTATTTAATTTAATTGTTACTTCATAATTATTATTTAATAACTAAAAATCACATTACCTAATTCCATGAAAAGCATAATATCCTCGTGTATCGTCCTTTAAGCCTTGTAATCGGCCGCTGAAGCCAAATTTCTGCGTAAATACCACTGCAGCATCAGGCTCGGGGGGAGCGGCAGGGTTTCCACCCACCACCGCCGCCGCCGGCACAGCAAAACCCAACACGAACAACGGCCACAACATCACTGATACATGACCGGAATCATTTGCGAAATGCTGATATTGTTATCAAATGGCTTATTCACTTATTTTTTTAATATGATCCCCTCTAAAATTGCCTAATAATTAATCTTTTTCCAATTCTATATGTTTTAGCAGATATTGTCAAAAAATAATGAGTAATTTGTCTATATTTCACACACCTTTGCTTTACTATTCTTATAGTTGTATTAAGGTTGACCTCCAACTTGTTTGTTTAAAAACCCAATTAAAAAACGTAGTTAGGTAGTTCGTACAAACCGCCTTCTATATTTTTATATGGCATCCTAATTGTTGAAGGTTGCATACAAACATTCTAATAAAACATGATACGTATAAGCTTAATAAATGTTATATGTTAATTATAACTGTCACAAGTGAATCATATTTGTAATGAGTTTTTTTTAGCTTCTCGCTGTATCCCGCATATAGTAGGGTAGGCAAAGGGAACCTGTAAACTAGTGTTAAGATATTCCGTTCCCCACTTTCCGCCGAATTGAGGCAATGCATGTTGAGTAGCGGGACTCAACGCCGCTCTTTGCCTTGTTACCAAACCCAAAAAATGAAAATACTAAACTTTTAAATTTCCTGGAGTGGGAATCGAACCCACAACCTGTCGCGATTACAGTTACACGCTTGTGCTTCTGCGCCACGACAGGCGTTAACATGAGCATTATGTGGATCAATTACTAATGTTAAAGTAAAAAAAAATAATAATTGACGCAGAAAAATTATTTATTTGTTTGTTCACGGTTCGTTTCTCAATAAAAAACAAAGTAGTATGGAAAGATAAAATAAAACACTCCATTTGTCTTACCATAGTGGAAGAAAAATAATGAAAAAGAAAACAATTTAATCATATTTCCATAACGGAATCGTATCCCAAAACGTACTTACAGTCAAATTCACACGTGATCACATCAACATGTAACAGTCACATTGGATGATGTGTGATAATATAATAAAAATATATATATATATATGTTTTAATAAAAATATTTGTATATAATGTATACAAATATTGTAATGTATATAAAAAAAAAAATATTGCAGATACTAACTTTATACCTTTTTTATTAATTTTCACTTCATTTTACCTTTCATAGTAAGAACATTCTGGAACTACGCCGATATTTGAATAACGAATAATAATTATTTAAAGATTATAAAAGTTAGAACTCAGACGCCAAAGCATTACTATTTTACTAATTAATTTTTACTAATGATTTTATGGCATAAAAAATGATTTATTACATATTTTACACGATGTGCCAAAATTTCAAAATTAGAAATCAAAACTAAATTTTATTTTACAAATATATGTATTACTTACTATCAATAATGGTAATGCTGCAAATTTGTGTTTTGTATGTTCCTTTATACTTGTTTTCTTTTTTTTTTTTTTGTGTGTGCAATAAAGAATCTATCTATCTATCTATCTATAATATTATTACCATTGTAACATAGGTTTTTTTAATTTTATTTTTGATACCGTACTCGTAACCGTACCCGTAAGATTTCGTGCTTTGCCTGCCTACAGTAGATGGTAAAACAATTACACAAATAAATATATCGCACCTTTAGAACTATAGGGACATAATCAAAAAGATCGTGATTTTGATTTTTTGCCACCAAATGACTTTATCGACTTTAATTAAAACAAGATTATAAAATAAGATATAATTTAAAAAAAAATAATTTAAAAAATAACTTACATGTACAAATCTATATTGACGTTTCCCAAAAGAATTTAATTATATTTTTTAAATAGCACTATAATTCTAAAGGTGCGAAATATTTAAAATAATTTACACATCAATTAATCGTGATTATTTATTTCTAATATTATTAAATTATCAGAAATTTTCCTTGAACGAGTAAATTTATAATTTGATAAATATAGTTAAATATAAAATTATTAAACATAATATTTTACTTATTTAATTGAATAAATTTAAACCTATGCTAATCGAAATTTGTAGTAATAAAAAATAAAAATATTTTTTGGCGCGGAATATTTATATTACATATATTTTTTCCCCTAACAAGTAAATTTGAGATAAAATATTTTTTTTACATTTACACTTTATACTTCATAGTTGGGTAGTCAGAGAAAACCTAGTGTCATGACACTCCGGTCACTATATTCCGCCCGAACTCGAGACATTGTACGTTGGGTGTGTTAACAGCAGGTAAATAGGTACATATGACAAACATGGAAAAGCATTTGTATAGGCATAATCGATCAAAGATTAATTGAGAAAATGATTCTAAATAAATTAGTACTTGCCCTTTTAACTATAAGAATTAATGGTATAAATTAATGTAATTTGAGTTCATAGGTGTATGTTTATTTATATCCTATTTTCAACAATAAGCGTTATTGTATAAGTTTGTAGTAACTTTGTAGTTATTATATATGTATATCACTTTTTATTTCTAATACATAATATATGTATAAGGTGTCGCAAAAGATATTTTATATTTATTTAGCTTACTGCGTGAACGTAACGTATCCGACGTGCATACATATACAAAAGTAGTTACTTGTTTCTATAACAATTATTTTACATATTATCAAATTGTTTTTACAATGCAAATAATATGTACTTATAGCTAGATTTTTAAGGATGTAAGGTTCTGTAATTTTATAGGGGTCGCTGATCATTATTACTTTTTTATCAGTAATAGATTTTTTAATGCCCATGTCTATTATTAATAACATAGCTTGTATATGTATACACTTTATAAATTCAAGCGAAACGCGAAAGTGGAGCGTCTGTAGTGTTCTATAAATGATACTGCTATCAATATAATAAATCTTTTCTCATTGTATTCTTAACGTGGTTGGTTTGTGTGAAATAAAATCCTAAGCAATTATACTAAGTAGGTATAAATTGACTACATTTTTCTATTAAGATAATAAAAAATATATTTGTGTAATATTTTTTATATTATCAAAGTAAATATTACATAAATTTTTTAAATATAATTAGTTAAATAAAGCTATAAAATATAAGTAAAATACTGTCAACATTCGTTTTCCACTAAAACGATGTAAAACATATTTACTTGCAACACTGTCAAGGAAAATACAAATGTACAAATTTGGACTTACTCCATATAAAATAAGGTTGAAAATACTTTGCTGTATTATTCTAAGTCAGAAAAATCTTTCGTCTCTTTCTCATTGTGGTGGATTTATTACCGAACATTATATTAATATATAATATTTTTGTATGAAAATCATAAAAAAATTGTGGAAAATACCGTATTTAAAAATTTTGCACTTTTGTGTACATTTATAAGTAGCATAACATTGTGTACATATTAACTTTTTAAATCTAGGCAAAAATTGGTCTAGTAAGAGGAGAATTTTTTTTATCAAAAGAGATTTAAAACAACATTTTTAGGAATGTAAAGGATATGAGCGAATCAATCATCCACAAGTTTTATGCAAAGTTACCACATCTTTTAATAGTTCTCATAAGTAAGGACTGACGATTATTGAGACAAGAAACTTTTAGCATACCATAGTTTCACTGTGCGTGTGCTGGACCTGGAAAATATATATAAAATTAATATTATGTAGGTATTATGGAGTAATTATAATCCAAAATAAATAAAACTCAGTAATTTTGTAATATTTAATTACGAATTTAATTAATTTATACATATTTCACTATTTTTTAAATTAATATTGCTATATTTTCTTTAAATATACAATTAAAATGATAATTATACAGAAAATAAATTATTTATTAAAAAATGTATTCAATGTGGTATTGGGTGCAGAAACAAGTATAAGAAATATTAAGCCTCGACGTTGTGGCGTAGACTACCTCGCAATGTGGTAAGTCAAACCGATCAATACTGAGTGAAACAAAAATTAGTGTTTAAAAAAATATTTTTATATATAATTAGGTGTGGAAAGGAATAAGGATTAAAAATATATAAGAATATTGTTTCTATCTTTGTTATTTTTTGAGTTATAAATTAAAAACGTTTTAGGGGAGATTCGCTTGAACATATCCACACTGTGACGACACGCCATACGTCGCTCTGCGTCATCATACTTTGAACAGCGCTCAAACGGGGAGGACCTGGGATGAAAGAGTGTGTAGTGCTACATTAGGAACATTATATTTTTTTTTCAAATGTTTCTAATATCGAAATTATAAGTACAAAGTAATAGGATAGGTACGTTATTGTTGAATTAATAATTTATATTCAATGATTTCAATTCAATTGATGATGTTCGGATTTATTGCTTCCATTATACAGATTTTTAATTTTATTTTTTGATTTCAGGGTTTTACCACGGTCGCCGCCATTATGGCGTCGGACGAACAATTTTCGCTATGTTGGAACAATTTCCACGCGAATATGTCAGCAGGCTTTCATGGCCTGCTGTCGCGTGGAGATTTAGTTGACGTAACATTGGCTGCCGAAGGCAGATTACTACAGGCACACAAATTAGTTTTATCAGTATGTTCTCCCTATTTTCAAGAAATGTTCAAAATGAACCCCACTCAACATCCCATAGGTAAGATATTCATCACCGATGTCTAAAAATGATAATTACTTCTACAACATTTTACCAAGTTTTCTAATGTTTTTTTTCTTTTGTTTCAGTATTTTTAAAAGATGTTAGTCATTCAGCGCTTAGGGACTTATTACAGTTTATGTACCAAGGGGAAGTTAATGTTAAGCAAGAAGAATTAGCGTCGTTTATTAGTACCGCGGAACAACTTCAAGTTAAAGGTTTAACCGGTAATCAAAATGAAGAAAGTTCCACGCCATCCAAACCAAAGCCGACTTCGAGGCCAGGCCCGAGGTCGTCACAACAAAGGCAATCTGTTATGACTAAGTTAGAGACTGATTTAGATACTAAGCCCTCCTCAACTCCAGTAGCAATTAAGAGACCAAATAGGCCATCAATAGCATCAAATAACTCGTCATCATCTCAAAGTGGACCCGCGAAACGGAAATGCGTTGACCCCTTAGAGGCCGGACCATCTGGCTCTACGAAAGAGGAATTCGTGACAATACCCGACGAAGAAGAAAACAACGCTGTGGCACCCAAAATGGAACCCGAATTTGTTAACGAAAGCATGTGGGACGAGGATGACGATGGCACGAATAACGATGAAACTAACTTTGGCGAAGATGACTCTAACATGGAAATGTCTGGTAAATATCTTAATCGTTGACGACTTTCATAATCTCAATTGTTACTTTTCGATCTAATGTTATTTTTCTTTTGTTATAGGTTTCGATGGCTCAACGACAGGCGACGGTAATATAACTGGAGGTGGGGAAGGCGGCGCTGTTGGTGACGCACAAGGTAGGTTTACATTACAACTATCAGGACAGCTCTCATCAGCACTGATGGCGGCTACCTCGCAAAATCTACACTTAAATGATCTGCTTGACTTAAACTATAGTTTAATAACATCCAAATTATACAGATCATTTAAGTAACTAGTTTTAGAATGAAATTTATAAGTTAGATATAAGTAGACATAGCTTATTTTTATGGTTATGTAATAAATTTATGATGTTACAGGTTTTTACGGGTAAAAGGTAATGCTTTAGTGAAACTAAACTAAAGCATTTCCTTATGTTTTATGTAAAGGTTGTTTTGGTAAAGGTATTGGTTTTTATGGTAACAAAGGTAAAGGTAACTTGGTAAGGTAAACTTGGTTTTTTGGTAAGTAAATTGGTAAAAGGTATAAAGGTAAAATTTAAATATGAAAAAAGATAAAATGGTAATAGGTAATCTTGTCTGGTTATGAAGGTACAATATGCTATAATATTGATCTAATATTAAAGCATATTATAAATTGTATGGTTAAACAGGTACAAAGGTAAAATATGCTTTAATCAATTATTAAAGCATTTTATAAATTCTATGGTTAAAGGTACAATAAGCTATAATATTAATCAAATATTAAAGCTTATTATAAATTGTATGGATTAAAAGTACAAAGGTACAATATGCTATAATATTGATCTAATATTAAAGCATATTTTAAATTTGTTTAAAAAGGTACAATATGCTTTAATATTGGTCTAGTTAAAGCATATTATAAATTGTATGGTTGTAAAGATTAAGGTACAATATGCTATAATATTGATCAAATATTAAAGCATATTTGGTTTAATTAAAATGGTACCATATGCTTTAATATTGGTCTAGTTAAAGCATATTGTATGGTTTTAAAGATTCTAAGGTACAATATGCTATAATATTGGTCAAATATTAAAGCATATAAATTTTGTTTTAAAAGGTACAAAGTACTGGTTAAATATTGAGATCAATAGGATGGTAACTGTTGCAGATGGTATGATTTATTATAGGTACACGTATGCCAGCATATATGATAAACGTAAGTATAGTAAAGGTATTTTATGACTGGTAGGTAGATACACAAAGTAAATTGTAGGTAACCTGGTATTTGAGTAACATTGGTATACTGAAGGTCCTCTATCTTAGGCACTGGTATCTATAGTTATTGGTTTCTTAAAATTCTGAGCTGTAAATTTGGGTTTAAATTCTGTTGGTGCCTAATTGTTACTATCACACTCATGGTATATACTGCATTGTGATATAGCAATTGCACTGCGAGGTACTGGGCATTTATGATGGGAATTGGTTTCAGAGTAGTTTTACAAAGGTATACTTCCGAGATAGGGATATGTACATGAAACTGATACGGAATGTAGATAATTGATATAGATGGAATGAGAAGCTGCAGTATTATAAGGTTGCCTATCCATTGTCTACATATATGCATTGTTTCGAAATTACTGTGCTGCGTATTGTTTAGTAATGGATGTAGGCATCCTTTATTTACTAAGAACTTCTTATCCTGTACCACGCGTAAGTAAGTGAAAATTCGTACTTAGCACTGCAAGCATTTTTGAGTCCTTATCCATCTACTTACGCATGAAATTTGTAACACTTCATCAAATGTATGTTGAGTACTTTCTGATTACAAAAATGCGCTAATATGTAGGTCTTACGAGTGAACTTTTGTTTACTAACTTAATTTATTACAAAATAAATGACCTATATAAAAAAAATATATGATTTTAATTATATTCCTTATCCTTTCTACTGAATGTGCTTGTTTTTATAAATGTGGAACTGAAAATCGATAGACAATGGATAGGAGTTAGTAATTCTTTCACATGAGAAGTAGTACTATATGATACCATACATTATTTTTATAATTTATACATCAGGTAATTTGGCCTTAAAAAAGGATAAATACATAGTCCAGTATATTCGAATAAGCCGTTAATTGCCTTAATAAATAAAAACATTAATTTACATGTTCATAGATGTCGCTACTCGTACTGCTTTGATAATATTAGATATGAATGTAGTTTTTATCCATGATAGATGGCGCTGCCAGTCTCAACTTTAGCTATAACAAAAATCAACGTATTAATTACATATTATTTTTCGTACTTTATTGCATAAAAATTATAATCTACTAATCATCTGCAGCTTGTTAAACTCACGATGTTCATTTAATTTACATTTATTTGTATTCAATTATTAAAATATTGTTAAATATGTTGTATGTATGAGTTCTTTTATTATTTTCAAATAAGTAGCAAAGTACACTATCTAGATATAATACCTACATTTAATCTATTGCGAAAAGAGTTTATATTAGGTTTATTTTTAATGCAGAATGTGAAGGTTATCTAATATTCTGCAATATAATATTACATTTAATACAATTTATATAAATTCTGTTAGTCTGAACATTATTTAATAGAGAAGCAAACTAAATGCTTATAAAATAATATTTAAATTAAAGTAATACATATATACACTAAACAAAAATTATAATTTTAAAAAATTATAAAATATGAAAAATGATATTCAAGATTGTCGTTACACGTTATGCGTGAAATGGAATACAATTCCGTTATTTGTGGTTGCCGTCTAAACGCCGTGAGATCTATGGTCGCAAATGTGTCATTCAGGGATTGTTTACTATTTTGAGAAATAGTAAAATATACAGAGCTTAATGAGAATATTAATTCAAATATAATAATAGTTTTACACGACAAATCGTTATCGTAGTATTTAAAGGTGAACTTTAAAGTGGATTTCGTGCAAGTGGCGTTTTAACTTTGAACGTGTTTACGTCAAATGTTTTATGTTATTTAGTGTTTCAGAAGTGTTAATATATAGTGATTGTGAAATAAAAAGTGCGATTTACCTTGGATTGAACATTGGTATGTACAATTTAGCTCTTTATTAAAGTGACTTATAGATAAAATTCTTAAGTTACACGACACCAAACTACAAGGGGTTGTCAAACCTCGTAACAAGTATTAGGTTTTAGCATTGAAATACGGGTTATTAATATAATATATTGTATATGATTGTAGTTTATATACTTTTATTTACCATTAAATATATGAAAAACATAGTATTGACATCGTCTCTAATATTTTGCGCGCGTTATTTGTAAACATAACCTACAAATTAAAGTTTACTGAATATTGTATATTTCACTTATAAATAAAATATTGCGTAGAATATTTATATTTTCGTATTTTTTTTACTTAAAACCTGTGATAATGGATTAACATTGTATTAGTCCTTAAAGAAAGGGTATCTAGAGATTTTTTCCTAGTAATACAATTACATACTTACTTGCGAATTTAAGAAAATAATTTTACGAAATTCATATTCGGAATATTTTTAAATTAAGTACTGTGATTCATTTTAAATTAATCTAAGATTTTCTTTGATATAATAAATATAACAAATACCTGTTTTTATTTTTTATTTAAATCCATAGAACAAAGAACAATACATCATTATATTATTTTTAGGCATTAAATCAAGCATAGACACTTGTAATATGTAAAGAATATTTTCTTAAATATCACAAATAATATTTCAGTGAAATTATTTGGGTATATAATTTCTTAAATTATAATAAATATGTACTTTTACAGTAAAATTGCTGAAGTTCAGAATAAAATAATTAATAATGCTTGTGTGTTAATATTTGGTAACTTTACTATATTTAGTTATGATTTAATTATATGATATATAGCATGAAAGCAGCAAATAGGGTGTCTTAACATCAAGATTTCTCCGACTACCCTACTCTGTGGTATAAAATTTGAAGCTGTTTATTCAAGATTTGAAATATTTCTGTTTTGTGTGTTTCGTAGAATGCATAAGTTTTAAGTTGCTGTATATATTTTGATACAATTTCAATAGATTACCGAATTGTATTCAAATTAACAAGTTAACTCAAAATTGGGCAGAAAGGGTTGAACAGTGTCTTGACAGGTTCCCGATAACTTCCCTGCTAACTAGGATAAAGTGTGAAGCTGATAAATAGCTGTAATGGAAGAGGTAACAATGTGTTTTACAGGTTTCTTATTTTAAGTATGTTATTATAGTTTAACATATTGTTGAAGTGAAATTATGGAGTCGATAAATGTTTTACTCAGTACCTATTTTCAGGTAACCTAATAAGAATTTTATGCTTTTCACAATTTATTTTAATATTGAAGATTTAAAATAGTAACTAAACCCAATGAAACATTGGGTGTATACTAATTTGTTCCCACCATTGATTTTATTTTATTTTTGTATGATATAAGAATTACATTATCAATCCATTTTTTGTTGTTTTATTTTGTTAATTTAAGTGTAAGCTTAAAGTGTAAAATTTTGGCATAATGTTTGTATTTTAAAGCTACATAAAAAATTAAAGCATTGTTTATTATTATAAAGTATACATTTTGATATTAATAGTTAGTGAAAGAATACTTCTCACCATACATTATATTGAAGTCACAGATAATATGCATATGTAAATATGTATATAGTATAAAAAAATTGTGGTTAATTATCAAATTTACTTTATTTATCAAAAATTTTAAAAAATTATATTTTAAAAAATTATATTTTATAGGTGTTAAGGATATGTATGCTTAAATAAAATTTGCCAAAGATTAAGAGAATTCAAATTTGGTCATTAAGGCAAGCTTATAGTCATTATTTTCTCAACAATTTTAAAAATTTCATCTAAAATTAATCCAGATTTAATATTTTGCAAAATGTGTTTTTTAAAGTGCAAGTGATATTAAGTAAAAGTTTGTAATTTTTAAATATTTGTTAATTGTCATGATGTAATTTTATCAAAAACAAGTAACGTATGTATGCAAGGGAATTTGCATTGACCAATTAGTAAAAAATATGATGGTATTTAATTGTGGTATAAAAGTTAAATATTTTAATAATATTTCATATATAAATAGCAAAATTATTTGCTAAACTCCCAGTTGGGTGTGTTTTAGTTATTATTCAATATCTATAATTTGTAATAGTCTCATGTAATTGACATCAGTACTTAATTACAATCTAAAGTTACAAAATATTTACATATTTTTGTTTTACTATGTATTTGTTGATATTTTTTGTAAAATGCCTTGTAATAAAGCCTTTTTAGATATGGATCATGGATATTAAAATAAAACATGAGATTTTTAAAATAATTTTTTATCTAAATTTAGTTACAACTACTTACTAACAGTAGCTACTTGTAGTGGCTGATTTGGATAGTACTTGAATCAATCGTTAGGCATATTCAATTCATATAAAAATAATTAGTGTTTTTAAAGACAATTTACACTAATAATTCAAATACACTTATTAAATGAAATAATTAAATAAACCCATAATAATACCCATTGTCAAGCGTATCTAATTATGATATTAATTTGAGCATAAATGGTTTTAAATAAATTCATCCCTGAAACTTTTTTAATATAAGTTGTTGGGAAATTGTTACTGTAGCTAACTTAACTTTAAATTGATCTGAACCAGTTAAGATTTATGTTTCCTACAATATCAGTACATTTTGAAATTAAAGATTTTTTATCATCAAACTTGTTTTATTTATTTTTTAACCCAATGTTAATTATATAAAGTATTTTTTTCGTTCTGAAATTCAAATCACTGTGGTTAGTTTTAGGAAACGTGAACAGTGGCATGAAAGGGGACTTGCACTTCATACAAACGAAAAGTGGTCATCTTCAACTGATATATGAGCCATACATCTTTGTGACGGACAGCGTGCGGAGTGGGCGCACGTTCTGGCGCTGCATGGAGTATGGCAAGCGGTGTCGAGCAAGGATCACGTCTAAAAATAACGTCTTGAGAATAACTAACCCTGTACACAATCATTTCGAAGATCATATGAAAAAAATATCACGTAAATACGAACTAGGCGAAGTAGTCACCTGTCCGTCTGTCTGAAATTTTGTTTTGTATCGTATTGATTGCGAGTTTTGCATGTATCATCAGTTTTAAGTGAGATCACTGTAAATATTTTGTATCGAGAAAGCCTTTGCCGTTCGTCTTATACGTAAGATATTTTTTCTTTGACAAAATGTTCCTTGTGAATTTTTTTACCATCATTAATAGAATAAATCGTGTAGAATAGGTTTTGACATTAAATTTAATTAGAATTATGAGTGGTTTTTGTTCATGAAATGAATTGAACGATGTTTTTTTAACAATTTGTAACGATTATTGTGATCTAGTAGCATAATAAATAGTAATGATAAATCGGCTTTTTTGTGAATTCTTATATTATTAATATAGCATGTTGCTATGGCAATTGGCGTAGCAGGAGCGGGAAGTCTCGGGGGTACGGAGCGATACACGGTGACTCAGCGCGGGGCTCCCTGCCTCATGTTGGACGGTTACGGGTTCGTTGCACGTAAGAAACGAGGAACCCGCGTGTACTGGACGTGCAGAAATCGTAGGCAGTTAGGGTGTGCGGCTAAAGCTCTGACCGTCGAAGGTCGGCTGGTCATGCGCCACTTCGGACACAACCACGTGCCTCTAGAGGATTCTGGTCAAATGACTCACATTGAAAGTCTGATTGAAGTTAGACCTAATGATAATTAAATATTAAAAGTAACTGTAGTTTTATTTTACTCTCATAGATATTAATAGGTAAGTAGCTAAAAAAGTAGATGAGCACTAAGTATACTTTTGATTTTGATGCAAGTATTTTCTGGCACTGAATTGACAATGTAGTTAAGAACAGCTAATAATATGTTAATGTTTTACAGTGGAGTTCGTGATATCGAACCGCGGTCGGCGTCACATGCGGCTCGGCGGGTTTTCTTTTTACGCGGAGAAAGTGTTTCCCGAGAAGAGCAAGGTGCGGTGGCGATGCACGCGGCGGACTTGTCGCGCGTACGCGCACACCTTGCACGATCGGATATTTGCCTTAAGCAATGTGCACTCGCACGAGCCCCCGGCGCTGCCAGCCTCGGCGGTCGCTCCCCCGTACAGAGCATTCACCCACGCCGCTCTGGCCACACAGGCTAAAGCGGTCCTTGATGATTAATTTACTATCATATCTGTAATGACCTTGATGATCATAAAAAACGTTGATATTAAAATTTGTAAACTATGATAGACTTAAAAGGGATTGCTATGTTAGATTATATTAATAAATATTTATAAAGTGACATTATACACATGTGTTTAGGAGTTTTATTCATTCAACGATTGGCCAATTTCGGCTGGTTCCATGGCTTTACAGCGGAATTATTAGGACTGAGTTATATTTAGAGAACAGGTATCACGGTTTTAACTGAGAGAATTGTTTATTTATTTAGATTTTATGGTGCACAAACACTTGAGTGCATGGAGTGCATAAGGCTATTTCTAGTCAATATCTAGTCATCGAGAAAAAATCTTAGCGACCCTCTGCAATGATCTCATAAAATGACATTCTGTTAAGATATAGTTAATTGTATATTAATATAAAAGGAAAACATTTTTTGATCGATAGCGAGTTTTTGGTCTATATTACTGGTTTAATAATAAATAAAGACATTCCCGAACCCTGTATATAACTATTGCAACTATCGAGCGGTAAAATGTAATATGGTAAACGTAAGATTTAAGGATTTTTTGTAAACGTAGCAATAATTCTTTTCAAAGTGTGATTTTTTGTTTATACACGCAAGAGCTTGTTTATTACAAGTAGAGAGTTGATAGTATAATTGTTTATTGCTGTTGTAATAATAGATACACAAAAATTTAAGAGTATTAACGATAGATCACTGTACCACATGTTTAGCTATGTTCAATACGATCAATAAATTGCTGTGACAGAATAACACATAAAATAATATTTTATTTTACTTGTATTTCTATATACTAAAAATAAGCGAATAAGTAGAAATAACGCTAACAAAATGTGGATATTGTAATATTTATTATAAAGTCGATTGTTGTTATACAATAATTGGAACTTTCAGAAAAATTTGTACGTCTGTGTGTCGGACCGGGAGGCAGACCTCGTTTGTGGGTAAAAGGTCGCAGCTTCTACGCTGCGCACACTATGCGATCCGGTATAGTGAGATGGCGCTGCACTATGGGAGGCTGCGGCTGCAAAGCTTACACGCAGAAAGGAAAGCTCCACAAGCTCGTGGGAGAGCATAACCACGCCGGTCGTTGTGGGCGGCGGAGTAACAAGCAACATGCACCGCCTACGTCCTCCCCGCCCACGCCGCTCCTACTACCGAGAATGCCTCATCTTGACTTCGACAACTTTGATCCTAGCGCGTGGATTGCTAGATACTAACTATGTTTCTATTATATTCGGATTATATAGTTGTATAATTGTTGTAATCGCTAAAAATACTAACTCTTACCTAAAACTCGGATGGGCCTGAAATAATCAACTAATTTGCCCTATTTTGTTCGGTGTGTCACCTTTTAGTGAGTCTAAAATTTGGTGATATTTCTACATATTCCAATGATTGTCTTGTTATAATTAACTAGTCATTATATTGTACATTCTTGTTAGATTAAGGGTTTAGACGAATTATGATCTCATCCTATCTAGATTTGTTGTTAGTGGTGCCAAATATTCCTTGTGTGTGGTTAAGATTTTGGAAATTTTTTATACGTACCCTTGAACTTTTAATGCTCAGCTATCTTAAGAATAAAATCTAATATGGTTCTCGTGCTTCCCTTTTTTAAGTTTTTATTATTTTAAATTTAATGTTATAGTACAAAGATAAGTGTGCCATAATTAGAAATTTTCGACACTGGATCTTTATTACTTACTTGTTGTTCTTCTAAAATTAGTTCATGAATTGTGCCAAAAATATCTTGCTCAGGAAAACTGTTTTTATCTCTTAGAGAAGGTTATTTCTATTGTATTTATAGTTATTTAGATAAAAATCTGGATTATAAGTAATTTGTATAAGTGATATTAAATTAGGCTAACAATTAACAATTTTTTTAATTATATAACCCTCAAATAAAATATTATGCAAACAATTGTTGTTATTTCTCCTTTTATTTCATACTATTATGAATAAGAATAGTGTTAGTTAATTTAGTTCTCTAATTTTAATAAAATTGCTAATTTAAGATAAATAACTTTAAGATCAATTTTATTTAAAAGATGTTTACTCCTGAATAGTTACTAACTTTATCTTTCCTTTTCAGCCCGTTTTATTCGAGCGGGAAAGGGACGATTACTTCTCCACCGAGGTTATACATTTCGCTTGAAAAATAATTTGGCACATGGACGTAAGCAATGGTACTGCTCCTCAAGACTAACATCGCGATGCTTGGCAGACGTTAATACTGAAGGACCCGAAGGTTACGAGCGTATAGTTCGCTCGCGTTACGCTCACAACCACGCTCCACCGAATGTCCGGCGATTTGCCGATGGACGGTATGTGGTACGCACGCCACATCAAAGCGGACACCGCGCTCCCGCTCCTCTAGACCCTCACCATCAGTTGCTTCAGTTGCAACATGCACTAGCTCTGTACGCGGCGACCGCTCACGCCACCGCCACGGCTAACGCCTCGGCTGCCGTGACGACACCTACTGGCACGGGTCCTCAACAATCGCCCAATGCTATCCAACCTCCAGCGCCGCACACTCCTGCTCCTGCCAAGCCGCTGCTGGTTGATACTCCTTGCAATGAAGAGGATTAAACGAAATTTTAAAACTAAATCTAAAAAATAGCGACTACGTCTCTCTTTTCACTTAAGAGCGTATTACGGTTGTATTTACGAATTCACACTTATTGACGATTAAATATCGACCAACCGATATTTTTGAAGCCTTTTGCACTCGTATTGTAGGTTAATTTATGTTTTAGAATAACTATTATTATTATAATTATTAAATAGGTTATATGGGGATAGAATGATGGATATTTAAAGCGATGGTATCGTTGGTTTATTATGTCGGTATGTGTATGTAAAACCTCAGAATTAGATGTTGTGTTTTGAATGTTGCGACTTATACTGGAATGTTAACAACGAGTCAATGGATGGATTGTTGTCGTAACGTATTAGGATAAGCGGTCTTTTCGAGGTCTATAATGTTTTTCGTATAGGTGTGGGTTATTTATGGAAATGTATAGGGAACTAAAGAAAATGTTTAATAAGTATGTAAGAACTCTGGATGAAATAAGAGTCTTTACACAAGCGGTCGAGAGCACACGTCTGGATTATCGCCACAGTAATGACTTGGTTTGGATGGTAAATGTAGTTTGATTGTGGGATGATTCAGACCCTGCCTTGCAGCTGCGTGTGGGACGCTTACGGTGTCAGCATGAGAAGTTTAGATAGATGGTTAAAATCCGGTAATAGGCCCATTTAACATTTGATTTACAATGTCAGCTCAATCGATCTGAGCGGCACAATTGCGACGGGTATGCTTGTCGACCTATAACGGCACTAAGCAAGTTGGTCAGCACGTAGGGTAGGTTAGAGCCGGAACTCGAGAAGGACCGTAGGACATGTTGCGATCGAAACGGGTGTGCAGGAGAGGTCGGCGGCTCGCGCCGTCGACAACGCGTTGGCGACTGAAACGCGAACTCGGTTCGGAATTAAGCAATAAAGGATCCCTCGACTGTAAACTTAGAAATATTAATTTTATTTTGAGAGATTTAACTTTACAAGTTTCAAATAATGCTACTTAGACAAATGACGTCCGCCTTCTTATCTGTAAGGAATCAAGTCGAACGATTTATCAAAGGTGTTTACCGAAGTACCTACCTTCGACAGTAGACGCTTGCTGTACGGGTCTCGTCGTGGCGCGCAGACTTCAGTCGATGTCGCTCTGCTCTTAGGATTGATTTAAGTACTTAAGCTCAATCAACTAACTACCTCTTCACTTTTTATACGGGTTTTACAGATTAGTTTAATTATACAATTTTATATACACGAATAAATACTCAGAAGCTTTACTCGAGTAAGGTGTTTTAGGCTAAGCTAGGTTAGGTTAGGGTACCGCAGCGCGCCGGGGCGGTTCGCTGCGCAGGGTCCGGCGCGCTTTCTTATTACCTCTATGAAACTCAACTACCTCTTTATGAAGTTTTAACTAGTACTCGAGTGTTTGCTGTTGACGACTGTAATATAAAGCCTCTTTTGAGACTGTTGTCTAAATATATTTTATTGATTGTTTTTTTTAATAATGATTTGTTGCTTGTCGAATTATTTTTTTCAATAAAAATTAGGCCCATATCTCTAAGACTCTGAAATAAGTACAAATTTTGACTAATTTTAATTGTTATTAGATAACTTAGATAGTACGGGGTCTCTAATGTGTGCGTGAGCTATAAAATGAGTAAACATTTTATCTAGGTTTAGTCATAGATCATGTCAAATGGTGTATTTATGATTATATATGATTGTAGTAGACGAAATGCAATGCATGAATTTATCATTCAAAAAATAACTATACTTTATGCATTCATTGAAATGCTTTTATAACCAAGTATGATTGAAATTTTTGCGTTAAAATGCAATTGTAATCTCCAAAGGATAATCTTGTGCGACATTATCCTTTATTAATTCTAAATGTTTTAAATGAATTAAAAGTAAAGAATGTTAAATTATGATTTAGCATTTTAACATCATAGTTCCTTAATTTTTACAACTAAATTTAAAGTAAAAATGATTTATAAGACTTAAAGTTAAAACTTAATGAGATGTTTTCTATTGAAAACAATTCAATTATTTTTATTTACCCAGTTCAAGGCAATGATGACTTATATTTTTTACTTATCTATACGTAACTAATTTGAAGTAAATAAGCGCGTAGTCAATATTAGCGATATTGATGTTTACTTTTATTGTACCTTAACGAAAGCCAGTTCTAATCGTAAGTTTTAAGACCTTTTGACATGTTCTATTGTACCTGAAATGTATCTTACGCCAAAAAAACGTGTGTACTTAGAACCGTGGCGACTTGGACTTGTAGATATAGACAAAATATTAGCATAATATGATTTTAATTATATTTAGATCAATGACAATATTCGTCAATTACTTTTAACTATATTTGATGTGAAATGTACATTTTTTGCACACTCACTGTTGAGGTACTCACGAATACTATTTATTGAATGTTCCATTGTTCCACGTACTTGTTGTGTCGATTGTAAAGTCACCATTCCTATAGTTGTTAATTGTGAATCTCATATGTAGTAAACAATAAGGTAAGTTGACTGTCGTCAGTCGCCTCGGTTCGCATCAAGGACACGGTTGACCTATTTATCAGCATTATCTATCTACCTCAATCACTGTTACTATTGTATACCTTCAAATCTTATAGTGTAATTTTGTATTTACCATTATATAATAAGATTTTTTGGGTTCTTGTACGGGGTATGTTTTGTGAAATATTAAATTGTACTTATCAATAATCGCTGGTTTTATTTCTTTACAATCAAATGATACACCCTCTGCGTTTTACTCCCCTCTCCAGTATAAGGTGGTGGTTTTTGGGTATCAATTGTTATGTTCTTCTCGTTTCTGACAATAACATTTGTCGCAGGCATTCAATATATGAAATCTCGACGCGGCAAAATAATAATGATGGTGAACACGTTCCCGTTCTGTGAAGAATCTAAGTTAAGGGATAAAGTGATATGGCGGTGCACTTCAAAGAAAACGAACTGTAAGGCGCGTATACACATGCTAGGGAAGAACGTAGTAGCTGTGAAGGGCATGCACAATCATCCTCCAAGAATTATATCTTCTTGATGTCTATTATTTTTATGTTATCACCATATCATATTCGGTTTTAGAAAAAAAATTGCATTTATGCTGACTGCTTTTATAATTTCTTTTGCAAATTCCAATATTTAAGTGAAAGAAGAAGAATTACTAAGAAAGGTATTTAATACATGAATATTTTTTAAACGTCAAGTATCAGCGCAGTCTGCTATAACCAACTATTTGATTTTGCCGCACTTACTGTTTAACAAGTTTCTACTCTAGTTCTTTTTCTTTATACATCTAATTTCTTTACAATCTTTAATCTAAATAACTATAAAAACTAAAAATATTCATTTATTGAATACCACCTTTAAAGTTGTTTGTGAACTTTATGTGTACGTACTATATGTCACATGTAATTTTTATAGAAATTCAAGATGTCCTATAAAGATATTTTGTTGCCCAAATAGATGCGCACTTAAAATGCAGAGGAACTGTGCGTTAATACTTTTTGAGTGAATGTTTTTGTCGTCCTGCGTACTTCCACATTGATATATGAATTTAATTTTTTTGTAATTTATTGTAGGTTATATCATTTATATTTAACCACTGGTGTACTAATTGTTGTTATTGCGTAACGTTTAAAAGACATGAATTCCACATTGCTTATTAATTTTCAAATTTATTCCATTACTAAATAAGTATACAAATCTAGGATTAAAATTTAATTGTGATTCAAGTGACAATATTATGAATTAATGTTACATTATATGGCGTTTTGGGATGCGACTGCATCTTTTATATTAGCAGATATATTTTATATTGTTTCTCACACCATTACATTTAATATTTGTATCGTATAATTCTATTCGTTATATTCTTTATAATTCTGATACAATTTATATCATAGTTTGGACTACCAGATATTGTAATTGCATAATATGGAGGTACTCTCCAGTAAAAATATTGGCAAACATGCCTTTTAACAAGTATTTTATATCACATACATTCATGTAATTACTAAAATACATATCATTTGATAAAGTGTCAATGTTACTGCCAGAATTTAATTATAACTTTTGATAAAAATATTTACTCTCGAAAACACTTGAAACTTAACTTTTGTTAAGCTAAGTTAAATTTATTAATTTAAATAGAAAAAAAGTTACTATAATAACATGACGAGTACCCCTTCATATCAACTATTACTTTAAATATTTTCGAAAATCGATACATTTATTCGGATCATTCCATTGTGTGTTATCTTTTTATTATAGAATATAGCTTCTGGTGCTTGGAGTATTGGTATTTTTATATATATATTTGCAAGTTACGAACGTAGTTCTTAACTTTATTGTAGTTGTTACGCGTTCAGAATATTTTTAAGAGTAGCTCAATGTAAAATTAATATTTAATAGTCAGATTTTAACAAACAAACATGTTTTTAATTAGATTATCATTCAAATTAATATTTCAAAGTCCATTTAGTGTTCCTTCATGTATTTCGTAATGAACAAGATATAGACCATATTTCTTGTTTATAGCAGGAAGGATGTGGTTGGTTGTAATGCGCGATAGAGTTATTCAATGATAACTTAATAATTATTCTGTATATGAAGGTAATTCGACTTTATAATTAACTTATCTTGACTTATTAATTAATGGCACAATCTAATATCCATTTTTTTGAGTGTCATCAATGAGAATCTGGTGACAAATCATTCAGTTCTCGTGTTGAATTATTTTTATATCAAAATTTTTGGAAGATATTTAATTAGTTATTATGTACTCATCTGTTACTGGACACTATAGAATTATATAATGATATCAACTGTAAACTTTAGTATCGTATGAAATAAGTTTAAAAAATTGCAATAATTAAGCTTGTGATAGTGCATTTGTGCCGATGATATTTGTTGTAGTATTTCGGCATATGTTTATTAATAATAATAATTAAGAAACGTATGAAATTCTACCGTTTTATACTATTTTCTTATATTTTATTCTCTGCTTATTTTAATAATGCGAATGCAGTTAAAACTTCTTTAATTATATGTCTTTTAAAGTACTTATCAATGTATTGGGCTGTATTCGTAGATATTTCATAAAAATGAGTGCCTTACACATGTCAATTATTGAATTAAATAGCTATAATGTAATCGTACTGAACATTCCTTATATTATTAAATTGGCTTTACAATATACAATACTTATGTAATTTAAATATATTTTTAAATAGACATAAGACGTTGATTTTACTAAGAGTATTACTCATTAAGGTAAAAATTAAATATGTTTATATAACTGTGTGTTTTCTTTTGTTACCCACATTTTGAATAAAAACATTTTTTTTTAATGTCTATAATTTATATTGAAAAAAAACAAATGACTTTCTGTTTTTTTTTTTAAATATTGGTACCGGAATTTATTATGTTGATCAATTCATTAAAAAAATTGCATAATTTACAAACTGAGTTGGAATAGAACCCATGTCCTTTCAATCCATATCCAAGTGTTATACTATTGAGTGTATAACGTGCTTTAATATGTTGTTTTGTACGGTTTTTTTAATATTTTTTTCTACAAAGAAGATCTCATACAATGTAAATACTAAATTGTTTTGTGTTTGTTAGCTCTTAACGACGAAATCGGCAAGTTTAGGTTCAGCGGTAAGCGAGAGGCGACGATTATTACAGGAAAACATTCGTATGTGAAGGATAGGGAGTTCCCCAACGGTCGGACGCGGTGGCGGTGCGCTCACAAATCTGGCAAATGTAAAGCTAATATATACACTATTGATTCAGATGTCGTCTTGTTTTATGATAAACATGATCATGATTAAAATGTAACTTTTAACTGTTTTTTAAATATTTGGTGTCTATTCTATGAACTAACAGACATGAAAAACATTTTTGGAAAATATATATAAATTGGACTTCTTATCGAGCTCCGTCGACATCTTTATACACTTATTACAACTATTTTGGTTGTTAAAATCTTTGTAGAGAGAATTTTACAAATTTCTTCTACCCAAAGATTATTTCTAAGATCAGCTTCGATTCCCAATTTTTTATACGTTTTCTAAATATGTTTTCGTTTCCTAAGTGCGTGATTAATATTTAACGTTATTAAATATGTCATATATGAACTTTGTTTTTTTGCCTATAGTGTCATGATTTGCGTAGTATTTGATGAAGTAGCTGATAATGGTAATTTGATAATAAGTGTCGGTTCTAAATATCGTAAATTTTCATACTTTTTAGTTATATTATTGATTCGAATTGTACTTGTAATAAAATGAAGGAATTTCAATATCTTACGTATTCATATTTTTTCTTATTTTTATTATTCTATATAGATGTATTTAAGCATATTATTGTAGTGTATAATGGTGTATGATACACTGTCAATGTAAAAGTATATGGTAATGAAATTAAAAACCTAACTTATGACAGAAACAGTAACCATATATATTTAAAATCCAAATCAAAAATCTTTAGAATTACGTAAATCTCTCGAATATATCGGAAACATTTAAAAATATGTATACATATATTTTCACATACACTATTTAAGATAATTATAAGTAAGTCTATTGTATTTAGGATAACTTATTCAAAAATATTATAAAAATTGAATAAGAATGGTAATTTGATAAAGATATATATTAATAAACAAATAAAATTTATTTTTGTAGTCAAAAGTGAGTGTCGTCAAATGATAGGATGAACTTTATGATTCTCGCTATGATCTGATTGTATATGATATGTATAAGATCTTGGATGGTTATTCTTTTAAAGAATCTTCTCCAAGTTGAATATGTACACGATGAGAGAATATAGACTGTAAAGCTAACACTCAGAAAAGCTATAGCAAGCAATTCTATCAAAAATCTACGAAAATGAAATTACTTTATATAAATGTGAATCCAATTAGAGATTAATTTGTTTTGTATTTGTCTTATGTAAGTGCAAAAAAGTACAATAAAACAATTAAGATATTTAAGTACTTTGCTCCTCCGGAATATTGTTCTAAGTATGTGAAGTCTAAGTAAAGATTTATGAGAACAAGTAATAAAGAAAATTGCAAGTAAATTATTTTTGATCTCTATTATATAATGTACAATAGCAATAACTCTATCATTTATCGAATTAAAATGATGTCAAAAATAAATGAGCACAATTCAAAAATTTTATTATAAAATGACTCTCATATTAAATTAAAACACTTTTCAGAAGCCTTCTTCCTACCATCCAGAGCGGGTAAATCGGTGTTAATATTCAAATCGAATAAGTTTTGGGTAAACAATCAGTATCGTGACAAGTTGAACTGGGCTTGCCGAGATAAGGACACAAAAGGATGCCTGTGTAGAGTACAAACGACAATGAATGGACGTTTTATAAGAATCAAAGGTGGCCATAATCACAAGCCAAACTTCACGCCGTTCAATTTCGATGCTCCTACTCCTGACAAACCTTTGAGCACGTGGCATGCTCCTGTCAGAAGTACATAGCATTCGGTGGTGAAAAGGAGACCGAAATTTGGATCACGCCAGTGGTTTTAGTGGCTGTGAAAAACTGATACATTCATACATGCTGGAAATAATCATTCCAATAATATAGTGTGTACGGTTTTATGATTTGTGTGCTTTTGAATTTTTCAGATCTGTTATGGTTTAACTAGTACGTAGATTAAGATCACTTTCTTTTCCCTGTCATATGTAGACCCTGTATCATCAAACGTGATTAAGAAAAACTGTTTATAACATTATTAGCATCAAGTAATGAGATTTTCAATAATGCAATCATTCCAGTTTGCTAATATTAGTATATTCTTGCAATTGGCTTATAATGTTCTTTTAACTGCTAAAGATGTAGTTTCCCAATGACGTAGATGTAAAAAATGTATTCCATTGTAATAATAATATTTTCATTTTTTTATTTGTTAAAATTTGATTTGTACCTTCATTTGAAAGTATGTAACTTTTCACCCATTCCATTTGATCTCAAGGTTAATTTATATTAATACTAGCTTTTTAACATAATACTCGTATAATTAGATTTTCGGATCTTATGTTTTCAGTGCTGAGTTAGTCTTTTAACATTTACTAAAAATGCCTTATTTAAAGTAAGTACCAAAAATTAACCACAAGAAGTAGAAATCTCGTTAGATTTAGAGTACTTGTAAGTAGTAAACAAGATTCATATTTTTGTGCCTATATAGAGATAGGTTAGAGACTCAATACTATCGATTATATTTAAATGTATGTAACATAATTAATATATATTTGAAAAAATATTTTAAGTAAATGTTATTTCTATTTAGGAGAGCTAGATTAAAATTACGAATTTCCCCATCTTAAAAATTATGAATTTAAATATCGATCTGTATAATGACATAACATAATCGGAGTATAAGTCCAATTATATTATAGGTTAAATAAAATATCGTGTGATTGAATACTAAGAGTATTTTGTGTTCTCAAAATAAAATATTTTTGCAAATACTTTTTGTTTATGTGTTTTCTTCATGTGCCTAATTTAAATAAATTAATATATTTAATTTACGATATCATCCTTGTTTTCTGTATTTTTACAAATTATACGAGTGTATTTATTAAAATGATATATTTTTTAATCTTGTCTCATTACAGTTGCATATGTGAGCGAATGCATTTACATGGTCTATCTTATCATTTAAAAAAAATGGTAGAATGTTATTTTGTTATTTATTACAGTGCACTGGGCCAAATCTCGTTTTGGTAACCCAGTGCTAGTCATCGAAGGTGAAAGATACCGACGCTGCGGAAAGATGGGCAACAGAGTCACCTGGCGGTGCATTAAGTCCGACTATGGTTGTAAATCTATCGCTATCACGCATTTCAACCATGTCACCAGTATAGAAAACCCTCACACCAGCCACAATACCATCAAAATTGTTAAGAGTAAACGTAGACGCCGAAAATATACATTCTCTCCTAGAAATGGTATACGTCAATAAATTTGTTTTTTTTTAAAAAAAAGTTCTGATTTTTATATATAGTAATAAGTGATACTATATTTTATTATTATTTTATAAATTGGCTAATTACCCTTTAACTTTTTACTTACACACAGATGGTGTGTATATTTTTTTATAAAAAAATACCGACTTTGGTAATGTTACCTAAAATATGTATCAAGACAACTTCTAGTCGATAAATAGTTTTAATTAAATCATATATTTTAACATGCTCTTTATTTCTTCTTAACCTTACTCGTGTACTTTCCATATAACATATGTATATAAATATACGTACAAAATAGAAAGTAGATTTAGATTAGTGTATGTGTAAATAGCATTAGGTAGAATATCATTTTGATAATGGTTACTAAAAGGGTACCTTTAGTTACAGGTACTGCAGTACCAGCAGAGGTTCCTCCAACTCTTGGCTTGCCGTTTCCGTTTCCTTGCTTTCCTGGACAATTTCGGTACTGCCTCAGTAAGCGCGGAAAGCCGGCTATCGAAGTTGGGGCTCACAGATTTTGTTTCAACGGTCGTGCAGCCAGTGGGAAAGTTTGGTGGCGTTGCTCCAGGAATCCTCGTTGTCGTGCTGCTGTGCACACTTTCGGGCTGCGGGTCGTCCAAATGAACAGCGCACACACTTGCGGTGTACGCGCAACACCTCTCAGACCTATGTTCTAAACGCGCTCTCTACAAAAATCTCATATTTACAATACAAGTCATAAATAAGTCAATTCTCTATTACTCCGACCGCCGGTGAAATTTAAGTGGTGGCACAAGATGTGATCTCATTATATTTTGTTCGGTGAAGAGAGTTGGCGGTGTGCATATTTGGCTGGCTCGAAAATTCTTCGAATGGAATGATTATTACTGTTCATGTGCCTTTCCACCGGCGGTCACCATACGCTTTCGTCGATCGCGATAGTAACGCTTCTATGGCATATATGTATAGCAAACACATGTTTGCACTTTTACCGTCTTTTGATGATTCTCCAAAGAGATTATATTTAACATGTCTACATTATACAAGTATAGTTAACGTACATGGTCTGTGTAAAGTATACGATTATATTGTTAGCACGTTAGTGAGACCGTTTGCGAACAATAACTTAAGGCTGACCTTTGGCAAGTTCGTTCGAAGGAGCGTCCTCCAATGATCTTACAATAAGAATTTTTATCTAGAATCTCATAATAAATAATATATCAGTGACAAATATATACGGCCAGTATTTTTTTACAGTATTTTTCACTATGCATTTATAGAAAGAGTATTTTTTGTATGTTACGAGCGGAAATATAAGAAGTATATTCTTGCCTGTCTCAGTCTAGATCTTCCGCGCGACGGTCCTAGGTGTAGTTTGTTGTACAAAGTGATAGTTCTCTTATGATAATAAGTATTTTTATATATTACTTTTACATATTTTTTTACAATTTTATCGCATATTGTATATACATACAATGATTGTTGAAAAGGGGCTTCGGCCCCGAATGATGGGTTTCGGTTTGCGACCAGGATGGTAAAGTTATGTTGTAAAGCAGAGAGATTGTTAAAATCGAGTCATGTCTTGTATACGATGTTAGGAAGTTAATGTATCGAATGTTTAAGGTAGGAAGCTGCATTTATTTAACATTTTACTTAATATAATAAATACTCAATGTATACGTTGTAGTTGTAAGTATTTTTGTTTTTAGTGAGATCTTTATTTTTTTGAAACATTTTTAAGATTATTATTTTTTTATTATTCGTTTAGTGTGTACTTAAATACCATATTTTATTAAAGATACTACGTTATAGCCACGGCTGTACTTACACAAAGATTTATTTTTGGATGCAATACTATATACCGCACAATGTTTACCAATAGACTATAGTGTACCAGTTTTACCATATAAGATGTATACGATATTTTTAAGTTAACCCCAGGAGTATTATTTTGGAAGTATTATTTTGTATTGTGATAAGATATTTTATATTATTTTAGTGGAAAATATTAATATTATGGTTAAAGGTAGCTATGGCGAGAATCGCCGAGTGGAATGTATACGCTGTGTAGTGAGTACTGGTAGTGAGAAGAGTTCTCTCTGTATAGGTACAAAGAAATGATTATATTGCGCTGATGTCAGCCTCTTTGTTTTACTTGTTCACCTTTCCTTTAAAATAAGTTTTAAAGTATCAACTTAACCCCCACCAAGGTGTTTTCTTAATAAATAAAAAAATATATACATATATATATATATATATATATATATATATATATATATATATATATATATATATATATATATATATATAGGT
>JAKGSA010000123.1:67253-142079 GCA_033558755.1 Philaethria dido
TAAAAATGGTTAAGAAAAGTTTCCATATTAAATTGTTATTGTTCTTAGCAAATAAAAAGGATTATTATTCTCATTCGGTAACCATCTAGAATTTACTTAATTTGGCTTGGAAATAGGCCATCTAGTTTTATCAGAAAATCGATATTTTGCTAGAATGTCGCTATACAAATACTGGTCTCTTAATAACGTCCACTTCGAAAAGGTACGGTGCTATTAATATTATACTTTCATGTAGTTATCAGTATTTATATATAATAATTATTATTTCAATAATTTTAATATTTAATACTCTACATAGTAAAGGTACGAATTGTTTCAGGATGGTTTTATATACGGTCGGCACGTGGAGGCTTGCACCTAGTCGCTGATGGCCACATCTTCTATGAGGACGGTGGGTCCCATCCTCGTCGTGTCACCTGGAGATGTGCACGATCCTATCAAAAAGCAGAAAGATGTCAAGTGGCCTTGTGTCTTAGAGACGGTCGTTTGGTGTATTTCAGAGGATCTCACAATCACCCTGCTACTTATAACCCGGCCAAACATGAATCTAGAAGGTTTGAGGTAGATCCCATGGGGAAGTATAAGATAGTTGAGAGCTGCGCGCCTCGTACGGTGGTAGCGGCCCCCGCCCCCGCACTCACTCCGGCCCCCCATGCCGCCTTCTTCCTCTAGGCCTGGCGCGACCTCCTCGTACGCGGCTTCTTAGATAGACGTCATTGACTGTACTTGGAGCGTCGTTAAAATATACGGCATGTGTGCCAAGGATTTTGGATTACGGTTATTATATCATTTTTACACTTATTTTTGTTAACTATAAAATCTTAAAAGACTGCCTAAGTTACTAAGTAAGCCAAAGTTAGTTATGTTACTCGCGTTCTTGAACACTTGTTATCAAAATAGCAAGCTTTTAGACTTTCTAAGTAGAATGCTTCGTGGGGATTATTTTAGGACTTAGTCACTCCACGACTGCCTTGTACCAATGCCTTAGAGGCTAATATTTTAGGGAGCGAAATATATGAATATAAATTAATAACTATGTAACATGGTGTGCAATATTCTCTTACCAAAATATTTAGAAGTTATGTATACAAAATATAGCTTTAATTATAGTGTAGCCGTCTTGTTGAAGCTTTTTTACAAAATTCTATTTATTGACCGCGGCGTAGGATGCGGCACGACTGATACACAATGTTGAATACTCCAATATTTATGATTTGTACTTAGGTGTAGAGTAAACTTAGCGTAGATAATAATGTATACAGCTTATGAGCAATATATGCGATAGTTTTTATATTAGATACTTATATAAACGTGACTTGGTAGATACAGAGTACGAGATAGAGCGAAGCGGCTGCGTCAGTTTAGAAATACTTTTTTTTGTTGAATTTCTACATTACCAAAGATTTTTCTAAAGTTTTCGACTTTTTTATTGTTAATATTGTTTTTTAATTTTACAATATATTTAATAATGGAAGTCAGTTTAATCTTTTTTATATGTATATCACATTATTTACCTACCTGTAACATTCACGTGGCAAATGTGTTTATATAAATCTAATTATATACAAAATCTCACTTTTATTTATATTATTTAATAATCCTTTACAATACATATGTTATGATAAAATTGAGTCTAAAATTATTTTGGACTGGTTGGATTTTCGGTATTTTAATTTGACATTTTTTTTTTCTAATTACATTTGTACACAGTATTATTTTCACCGCTGGCCAGTAACAGAAATGATGAGGAACAGCTTCTAAAAATGGGTGGATTTTGGTACAAGCTGGACGCGTGTTATCGCAGCAAAAGGAGATGGACATGTGCTCGTGGTTGCGGGGCCAGGATACATACTACTGGCAAGAGGCTGGTCTTTTCGGAATTAAGGCATTTATGTAAAAATAATTATAATTACACAGTTTAATGACAATTTTTAATTTATTTTGAGTATTGTATTTTATATTATAATTCATATTTGTATTTAGAATTTTCCAAATGTAATATTCTTCAAGATTAAGACAATATTATATGTAATACTCATTCATTATTATCTTATGACAATTTGTTGTATTTTTTAGTATTATTAGTGTTTTTATTAGAACCACCGATTTGTAATTTTAACAACTAGCGGCTTTAATGGTATTTTACGACATTTTAAATATCTTTTAATTTTTTTTTATAATGTCGGTACTCGGAAAGGCCGATTTATTCAATTCTATGCGCATAATTACTTATATCTAGCGAATGATCTACATAGATGATACACAGCCCATCGCTCGGTACCTAAGATACATATAAATGTACCTCAAATTAATTAAATTGTATTCATTACATGTTCTTATTTGGTTCAAGGACAGTTGTAAGGCCCTTCCTTTGACTATGTATAAGAAAATATGTAAAATTAAATAATATTTTTTTCAAAGTCTGTTTTATTATAAAGCAAATTTTAATATCGTTGAATCCTATATTGTCATTTCATAACATTTCACAACATTTTTAGGAACCTGTATTTGATGTGTTAATCAAATCGTCTTCAAACTGGTTTATAGGTCAGTAGGAATTCTTTATTATTATTGAATTTACTTAGGTTTAAGGATTGAATATATGATGACGAACATCTGAACCGGGCCATGTACAGAGCATATTATAAAGTAATATGATAAGGTATGTCATTGATCGTCACTCTTAATTAAATAATAGAAATATTTAAATTAACATGATTGCAATGTTGCAGTGGAAGTGATATATAACGAGAAAGGCTATCCGAAGCTAGTTTTAGATGGCTACTTCTACCGTGCTCACAACGCGTATAGGAATCAGCCTAAAGTGCTATGGTACTGTGCATCTCGGAACAAGTTTCACTGTACGGCTACATTGCGTACTTTCCAAAGGGAAGTGGTCGCAGTGGAAGGCGAGCACAATCATGGCCGTTGACCACAAAAAGCGAGTAGGCACTCGTGTATGCGCTAGGCTGTACACTACAGATTATGTGATAAACTTATTTTCTATGGTGTCGGAATTTCTTTAAAAGAATTTATCAAATTCTTGTTACTAAGTTTAGTTTTAGAGTCATGTTCATATATTTTTCTAATTCTTGTTATGAGCAAAAAGTTAGTTATATTAAAATGAAGTACAAGTAAAAGTAAAAAGATCAATATAAAGTTATATTTATACAGATATCTTTGATTTATACTAACATGTATTGAAATACAAATACCTATAAGAAACCATTTTTTTCTCTTTGGATATCTTTAATTTTCATTTTTATTATATAATGTTCAGCCACTTTTATCTTCAAGTTCACAGTACATACATTTATATAGTTTATATCAAATTTAGTTTATAAATATATTGTTTATATTAAATCCTTTACTTTATGTTTTTAATTTTCATTTCATTTATTAATCTAAGTAAATAAGTATTAAAATTATAACGTAGAATGTTGATATTGTCGGATGCGTTCAGAATCGGTGCCGGCGGTGTACGTGCCATCGAGGACGGGGAAGTCCCTCCTACTGCATGACGGTTACACGTATTACTTGAAGAACCTCCAGGCCCACGGTAGGAAGCAGTGGTACTGTTCATCCAGGGATATGGCAGGGTGCCGGGCTGACGTCATAACAGCTCCAGCTAACTCTGGGGATGGCGATGTACTGTTTCTAATACGAGGACGGCATATACACGCTCCTCCAAGCTACTATTTCACACCGGACGGCAAGTACGTGAGGCGTAAAGATGCCTACCACAGGTATAGGTAGCAAAGTTTGAGCGCTGTTTGTGTTTTTTTGAAGTGGACATATTTTTTTATTTTTTTTTACATATAGAAATTCGTCAATCAGCTACTATATTTTTTATTTTTTTTTATTCAATTTTTTTTGTTACTTTTTTTTCGTGATTATGCATTTAAATATTTTTATATATAACTTTTTCTATTGTCTCCATTTGCTTGATAATTTAAATGAATACATGGCGTATTAATTTAATATTTTGTATAAATTCTTATTTAATGAAAGAATATAACATTTGTTTGAGTGTTCTATTTACTATGAGGTTAAAAGCATTCGTTTCATAATTCGTAGGCGACGAGAAGTTTGGCAACTAGCAAATTTTTATTTTTACAAGAAAAGATTTATGTTACTTAGATAATGTTTGGAGTTTAAAAAATGCATAAATGACTTTTGCATAATAATGTTACTTTAGTATTTTCTACTCGTTAAACGAAATCGAAATTTGTTCTTCTAAAGGAATATTATCTATTAAGTTTCTTTATAAAATTGTTAAATATGAATATAATTATATAATATAATTATATTCATATTTATATAATTATTTGATATATATAATTATTTGATGATTGATATAATTTCTACTAGAAATTAAATGACGATTAAATTGTATTAACATTTCTATATAGTTTTCTTTATTTATTATTATTTGAAACGAATACGAAGCAAAGCTCTAAAATTATATACGTGTATTATATCATTAATTTAACATTTTTCCTCAAAATGAAATTGAATGTATGGAATTATTAAACCTAAAACGAACTTAACGCTCGACCTTTTCTGAATCAGGTTATGGGGTCGGTTAAATCTAAGTGAAGTAACAAAACGAAATATTTATCAAATAAATGTACTTTGCACGTTATTCCCCAGATTTTTATCATAAAATTTAATTTATTAAAGTTCTAGCTTAAATCATTTTAATTTAAACGTACGGAATTTTAATCTAAAAGAATATTTAATAATAATATCTTTAATAACATAAAATTATATCAATTCATACGCCAACATTTCCTATAAGCGACTATAAAGAACGTACAAATACGCAACATTCAATAATCGTCATCCGATACAGATTTGGGGGTCGCGGTTTACTTTGAAGTAGTTTCGTTGCAATATCTGTATGGGGGGATATGAATTGCGCAGTTGATGGATCAATACGAGCTACAAAGTTATGAAAGAAAGTTCGGCAGGGCAAGTTCCCGTTTCCCGCGCTACAGCCTAGTTACGCCCTGTATGCCCTAATTTTGACGTCCCTTTCTTATCTTGAATGTGTGCGTAGAAGGAAAACGTTCCGGAGTACGCGACCTCCTTTGCTCTATTTCTAATGGTGTTTTTATGGTGTTATGAAATATTGTATTATTTATTTACATGTTAGAACTGCGTTATGTGTATTTTTTGGTGAATTATAATTTTGTTGTTATGGGATAATTATTTGCATTGTAGTTTATCATGAGTAGTACAATTTAAATTAATTGTAATTATAAAATAAAAATAAAAATATTATAGTAATTTAGTAATGCAGTAATTGATAATAAAATTCAATTGTCTATTATCATATTATTTAAAAATATAAAATTGCAATAAGTAAACTTAATTATTATTATATTTAAATGCTCTAATTACAATGTAATTGTGTGAAATAGACCCTATTCCAACAAACGCATATAAAATCACGTAAACATTTGATCGCTTGCCAAAATTTCCATCGAAAGCGAGTGACGCCATCAAAATCGATGATTCCAAACGTAATACAGTTTCCATAAACATAGGCGTTGAATCCGCGGATCTAGGTATGTCCGGGCGAGGCATGCGCGAGTTCTCGGGGGATCGATCCAGTCTCCCCATCCCTCAAAACATACGCAATAACTTCGCTACAACTTCCGTGTAATGGCTGCCATAAAAATTAGTCAAGGGAGTCTGTGCCGTACCGTTTTTTTATCTATTTCATGGAATAACATCGGTTTCCACCTATTTGCTCCTCCCTTGGATGTATGCAATTTTTTTACTAGTTATATATGTCATTTATGACTTTTTAATATAGGCTTTTTAGATATGTTTGGATAATAAATTTCAAGTAGTTTTGACTAAATTCTTTGCCTATTATAGTCATAAATTATATAAAAGATTAATGACAGATAGAGGATATTTAACACGTTTCACAAATATTTAAATGTTGCACTGCTATTTACACACCGTTTAAAATGCTTCGTGAGACTTATGTTGCAGTTACCTTAGTCATTAAATTACCAGTTAGGTAAAACGAGGATATTATTGTAGAGATCGTGAACGGAGGGCTGCTGGATAAGCCTGTGCTAATATGGCGATGGCGCAGTGGCAGCAAGACTCATGCGCCGACTTGCAGTATTGGGATTCAACCTAAGCGACGATGTGATTGCTTACTACGAATACGCTTGAAGTTCTAATATATTACTTTAGTGAAATGTTATCTAGTCAATAAATAGTAAATAAGAAATTAATCCTGATTAAATGTATTACAAATTGTAAAAATAATTCAATCCGTCGAGGCGAAATGCCTATCTTTTAAGCAAAGTATACAGAAATTTATATATTATTTATATTATATATAAGAGTAAAGAGTACAAGTTCTTTTTGAATATTTAAAGCCATACTAAAATAATTTTAAAGCAAATTACTGATTGAGCTTTATTTCTGAAGTTTAGTTAGGTCACTTTTGTAATGAAAATCATAGGTCGCTTGCTTTTTGTGACCTTTAAATTGTTGATAAATATAACTAACTAGTTTGAAATCTTATATGATAACCTCGCAATTGTAGCTTCTTGTACACTTGTTGAAAGCTTTTATGTTTTCTAATAAACAAAAAACACAAAACAGGTATTAATAAATTGTATACCTAACTATATTATAAGTTCCACTGACACGCTATTTATGTTGTAAGACACATACACTATAACAAAAATGCTATATTCACGTTTATTAATAAAGACCTCTAATTATTTCGTATTTTAATTTCTTCCTAGTTTTAACTTCCCGTAAGTCGGTTGTTATGGTATATGCAAGCTATGAATACATAGCTTTCATATATTTTTTATTCAGCCGATGACTTTACCCTATTGATCTCAGGTATGTGATTATCTTTTTCTGTATCTGGTACACATTTAAAGTATTACTTAAATAATTTACTATGATTATTTAATAAAATAACTATAATTAAAAGGTGGCGCCCGATACCTGTATACGCCGAGGGGAGGAAAATTATTGTTCTACGAGGGCAACACATACTTCGTTAATTCGTCAAAAAGACGTGAAAAAGCACGTGTCCTTTGGTACTGTTCGTCTAGAAAATCTAAAAATTGTCCAGCGTCTATACTCACTTTGTACGACAGAGTGCTGGGACTACCGCCAGTACATACTCACCCGCCTAAAGTATCCTCTGCTTTCAATAATGCCACCAAATTTGAGTTAGCTGAAGATTCTAACTGATTTAAGACTCAAACTAAAAAGATATCATTGAAGTTATAGATGTATAGTGAAATAATGATATTTTATAATTTTAACTTATGACATTGTTACTGTTCTAGCTTTACAATCAATAATTAATAATAATTTATTTGGAATACTTCATATTTTAATGTAAATTTTAAAAGAAGCTTTCATTGTTTGTAATATTCATAGTTTGATTGTGACAAATTTTTCTAGGCGTAGTAAATTTTAAAAAAGGTGATATACGTGTCTGTAACTAAATTAGGAGATAAAGAAATAAGTTAGATAAAAAAATATTTTAATTTATTCCAATATACCTACCGACAAATATTGTGAAATGTGATCTTTAGTATGTAAAGTACAAATAAATTTCTACGAGTTGCCACGTAGTAGTTAAGTCTTATTAAGTTGCTTTAATGTAAGTTGATGTGAATTTGTGCCAAATTGTATTATTTAAATAGATGTTTTCAAAACTTCACTATGTTTTTGAATTAAAATGGAGACCCCTAAATTTAGCGTGGGGTCGAACTACCTGCTCGTTCTGGGAACTAAAAAAAAGAACGTCTAGACGTCCTGCCTTTTGATATATTTCTATTTAAAAGGTTTTTGTGTAATATTCTGAAGTTCTAAGGCCAGGTGCAGGTAAGCGTCTCATCCCACATTCAAACACTCGATCTTAGGGGCGAAATATCTTTCAATGATATTAGAGATAGATAGAACATTGTGTGTTTTTTGTTAGCCTAGCCCTTAGCTTCAAAGTATTCGTATAAAAAACTAATACCTGAGGTAAAAGTACGTATTAGATAACGGGAATGTTGTGCTACAAGGTTTTGAAGATATGTAACTGGTTCTAGAGACGGGTAACGTGGGTTTCAATTGACTAATTTATTATATTTTGAATTAGTCATGAGTTAATGTGTATCTTGAGAATATGGTTAGTAAGGGGTAAGTGTGTTTACACTTAGAGATGTTCGTGCGTACTTGGGATATGTTCATTTAATATAGTAAATGATTACTTATATAACTCTGCGGATAGAGACACTGATGTTTATAACTGCTGTTGCAGTAAACACAGTGGTAAATGATAACTAAACTGCTGCTGCTGCTGCTAATCTTGTATAAGACATCAAAAAATAATGACGATATTCAAATCTGTCATAGATTAATGTACAATTTAATAATTAATGTACAATGTATACTAGAGAAAATGGGTTTTAGATGCTGAAACAGATATATATAAAAATATTGAAGTAATCTTTAGTTTGTCACATGGTTTATCTTAAACATTATAAACTTAAACATTCCATCCACCTAAAGATTTAAAAATGATAATTTTAGAGTGTAGTTGTTAATTGGTCAATAGGACGATATTATAATTATTGAATTATGTTGATACATAGTGTGAGCTCAAGATACCACTACTCATGAAATTAGACTAAAATAGAGTGTATAAAATATATATAGATACAATGAATGATGTTTCTTTAATGAGACCTTATTAAGTGAAATAATTAACGTTCCCTTCAAATAAGTTCATGATATGTAAATCATTCAATCAACATAACAGTAATAGAGGCCGTCGGAACCAGTTTCTAGGTTAAATTTTAAAACGTAGTGCTTGTTGTATAGTAACAAATTAGACGTACAACAGTTATTTTACTTGTCCATTGCGTTTAAATTAGATTTCATTTTTTTAGCTTCACGCTGTATCCCGCATATAGCAGAGTACGCAGAGGGGACCTGAGAACCTAGTGTTAAGACACTCCGTTCCCCACTTTTCGCCGAATCGAGGCATTGCGCGCTGAGTGGCGGAACTCAACGTCGCGCTTTGCCTTGTTACAAAACCCAGGAAGTGAAAATACTAAACTTTTACATCTCCTGGAGTGGGAATCGAACCCACAACGTGTGGCGTTTACAGTCTCACACGTGTGCCTCTGCGCCACGACAGGCGTTTTTTTAGATTTCATCGCTTCCATATATCTGGTATCTAGTGCGTATTTCCTTATAAATTAATACATAAACATATGCATAAATAATTAAAACATTAGATATAAAGAGGCGTAAAGCAGGTGTTAATAAATCCACCTCACCAAAACTGTGTTAGATATATTTTAAGTTAAGCCTAAATTAGCATAATTTAATATTTAAATAAGATTTAACATTATAATAATCTAACCTTGTTGCCCTTCATAACTGTTTTTGCCTTTATTACTTTGTTATGACCTGGTTTCACCAGTGACTCGACTGACTAATTGATTAAATATGCCCGCATACTCATATGTATGTGCATTCAAGTTTTAATGGCAACTTATATTTTCTTTACAGTTTATCTTTTACTTTAATATTTTTGGATATATGTAAAATACCAATAGCAAGGTAAACATCACATATATTATACAACGTATACTTTAAAATTTGTTCTCAACGCCTTAGGCACCTGTATACCTTATTTTTTTTTAATACTTAGCTACATTTTTTCAATTTGAAATCGTTTTTAAAATTAAGTTATTATAATTAACATTTAAATTGAGGAACATCTCATTATTTTAATGGTCTTGAATGAGAAAACTACGTCTTATGTATAGGCTTAATATGTCCGGTGCTAGTTGAGTTAGTTTTTTTTTGGATCATTAAAAAAATATATTGCTGCTTTACAAGTAGTTTCCGAACTAAGAAGAACTTAAGATTTCAATATTTCTATAATCTGTTATTTCAAAAATAATTAGGAATTATTATTAAAAATATTATAGTTATCGACTATTAAAACTATTTTAGATACTTATGAAATGACGTCTGTCGTGGCGCAGAGGCACAAGCGTGGGACTATAAATGTGGGTTCGATTTACACTCCAGGAAATGGAATTTTTCATTTACTGGGTCTGATACAAGTCAAAGCGCGGCGTTGAGTTCCGCCTCTCAGCACGCAATGCCTCAATTCGGTGGAAAGTGGGGAACGGAGTGTCTTAGCACAAATTTCCCTTTGCCTACCCTGCTTTATGCGGAATACAGCGTGAAGCTATGTATGTATATTAAACTATTTTAGAAATCTGTAAAAGTAAATCTAAAGTTATTTTATTTGCCGTCATAGTTTCTATAAATTACAAAGTTCCCATCTGTAGTAAATAGGTACAACTTTTTTTCGTATGATATTAAAATATTTTTTTACGCATCACGTGGATATAAACTTGAACTTGAACACATTCTGTTTATGATCTTTTATTCATTTTGAATAAATGTAAGATTTCACAATACTTTGTTTCATATATATTTTTTATTTTAAGTACTTAGTAACAAATATCATCGTAGATACTTAAGAAGATTGAATCTGTTAAGAAGCCATTCTATGCTCTTGCTTTTATGCGTAAATAATGTATTTCCGGTTTAACTATACTAGGATTAAAGACGTAGTTAACTATAACGGCTAACTTAATGCAAGAATCTGAAACATTTTTACCTATTATTAGATAATATTAATTTCGTAGGTAATCCATAAAGTGATATTTTTTAGCTTCACGCTGTATCCCGCATATAGCAGGGTAGGCAGAGGGAACCTGAAAACCTAGTGTTAAGACACTCCGTTATCTTTTAACAATTCCGTTTCCGAAACTTCCCACTTTCCGACGTATAAAGTGATGTTAATAAAATATCGTAATTTGGTAATTAATTGTGATTTTCTACATACAAAGTTGCCTTATTTCATATATGTTATAGACATTTATAGAGGAATCATAATTTTATGAATATTGAGTATCTTCTAATGAGTCATTTTGAAACATAAATTACTCGTCATTGATAGTATAGGTATATAGTAGATAATACTATGAATATCTAATTATATTATCTTTTATTTTTTTAGCTTTACGCTGTATCCCGCACTTAGCGGGGTAGGCAGAGAGAACCTGAGAACCTAGTGTTAAGACACTCCGTTCTCTTAAGATTTCCGTTACCCACTTTACACCGAATTGAGGTATTGCATGCTGAGTGGCGGAACTCAACGCCGCGCTTTGCAAATTAATCAGTTTCCTTTATTTCATCTAGATACATATGTAAGACAAGTTTATCTTAATTTTATAAAAAAAATAAATAGGCAAGACGTGTGTATCGTTCCGTGAGAATGCCGCCGAGTTATTAGCGAAGCGCATTCACATCAAGATCCGTTAGTTATTGTTCTACATACTCTCATGGTTTTAATCAAACCTCTCATTATTTGAGATAAACGAGACTAACTTAAAAAGTAGTTTTTTTTTACATAACTTTAAAAAATACTTTTTGTTATATATTTACGTAGTCGATCTGTGGTGTCCTTTGATAAGTAGATTTGTATATTATATATTTTTCTAAATGATAATAGGTTGAGACTGCTTTATTTATAGGGTAAATAAATGCTTTAATCTGATTGATGAGCATTGTTCAATGTAATTACTAATATAACTCAGTAAAGAAAACCTTAAATTATATAATGATTAATATATATTTTTAAAAAGATATGTTTGATAGTGCGGTCGTATGAACATGTTTAGGTAGTATCATAAAATTGCATTCATTATGGTTTATGGTTAGGGATTTCTTTAACACACAATTTAATAGGTTAATCATTTAGGCGGAAAGTGGGGAACGGAGTGTCTTAACACTAGGTTCTCAGGTTCCCTTTGCCTACCATGTTACATGCGGGATACAGCGTGAAGCTAAAAAAATATATAAGTTACTCAGTTACAACGAGAAATATTATAAGTACTTTTTTTCAATATAATCTAAATAATTAATTTCTTTTAACTATTAAGTCGTCATTTATTACATACATTAGACGATTTTTTACCAGTTTTTGACATTATGTAAACAAAAGGAATCACTGACCCCTTCCTCCCTTATTTAAGATTTATTCCGTAAAAATGTCATAAAAATGACTTTTTTTCTTTCTTCTCCACGCTATGGGAAAAAGTAAGATATGGTCGATCCTTAATCGTCTAAGTTGTATGCAATAATGTATAGCACTTAACCTTATAACCAATTAACACGTAAAGTCTTTCGGGCAGAATGCGGTGAACGGAGTGTCTTGACACTATGTTCTCTTTGAATAAGCTGCCATGCGGGAGACAGCGTAAAGCTGTTAATAATTAATTAAAAGATATATCTATAGGTATCGGTCATTCATCATAAGTGATTGATTCATGTTGACGGTGTAGTGCCAATATATCCTAACTGGGATTTTTAATAAATTCATTTTGTTATCGTTTTAAATGACACGTTGGTTAGATGCGACATATCTCTATATTTTTATTTTAATTCTATTGCAACTAAAATACACTAAATAACTAAGAAGATTTCACTAAACATGATAACAGTGCATTTTAAATGATAAACATAAAAAAGTGAATTTATTAAAAATGTCAGTTAGGAGGTATCGGTTGGACGATTCACCGTCGATATGTAACTTCCGCGTTTGTATACAGCGCCCTCGAAAGCATATTGTATAATATTGGTACTTCAGAGATGGGCTATTATAAATTACGTCGCAATCGTCTTACGTTAGATGGCGTTATAGCAATAGAAATAAAAGAAATTATTAAAAAAAATCATATAAATAAACAATATCTTAACGTTGAACAGTGTTATGAATGCATACTACAAAATGTGACTACCCCTATATTATGGTACTTTTTACTTCACTACAATTTTGCTTGGAAATGATTGAAAATTATTGTATTCTTGTCTTTTAATTTTAGAACATATATTGAAAACAGTTTATTAATCTCTAATATTCTCCAAGAGCGTTTAACACTTGTAATAATTTTGTTTTGTAAAGAAATTATTATACAGAGGAGGAATATATGTATATTTATGGACACTGTAAGAATAAGTGGATATGAACTGTAAGTTCATTATATTTCATTTACTGTATTATAACTAAGTAAGTAAGTAGAACAAAATAATTTGTTTTTTTTTAAATAATTGTCGTAAATAAATAAGCTTTACGATACAGAAGCTAGTATTCTATTACATTAGGTACATAAAGTGCAACAAAGTGTTAAGAGCATAGGAAATATAATCAGGTGACATTAAAATTGATTTAGCATATTGACAGAAACTCAATAATTAAGGAAATTGAAAAGAAATCGAAGACTATACTGTTATACCACTCAACATGCAATGCTTCAATTCGGCGGAAAATAGAGTTCTAAAAGAGAATGGATTGTCTTAACAGTAGGTTCTCTGGTTCCCTCTGCCTACACTGCTATGTGCGGGATACAGCGTGAAGCTAAATAAAAAGTATATTTTTATCATTATTGTGATAATGTCGTTTTCAATTGCTTTTTTTCCTAGTACTAAGTGCTTATGATTTTCAGAATTAAATTCTATGGGTAAATATATTTAAACTTCTATATATTATTATATATTATAAAGTAATTCTTATTTCGACGTATTGATAATTCCTCCTTGCCATGATTTATTTAAACCACCCACATCGTTTTCAGATCTTTATTACGTGACATCTCGACGAGGGAACCCAATGATTGTGTACAACGGTGTTAACTTTATAAGAGAAAGGTCGAGCGGTTACCGAACTAGATGGGTTTGTGGCAAGAAACGATCAGCCTACTGCACAGCGAGCTTGACCACAGTTGATGGAAATCTGATCAAATATTCTGGCTACCATAATCATAGTTAACGTTTATAAATTGACAATATTAAACATGTTTTAATGTACTGGTTTTTTTATTTCTTTCGACATTTTTGTGTGTAATTTGATTTCATTAGGTATATTATTGATATTAATGCAAGAATCCTTAGTTCTAAATAATTTGGTTAATTAAAGCATGGTATGGTAGTTCTAAGATATGGAGTTCCTTTAAGACGTAATAATTTAGTTTATTATGACATTTCCACTGGGAACATTACCCAGTATATTTAACACATTCGCGACCACTGACATGAATTCACGTCATTTAAAATTCTATTCCTTGTTGACGCTGACGTGAATTCACGTCATTTCAAATTATTATATTATATTTTCAACATTGATATTTCAAAGCAAATTTTATACTTTTTAATACCCTTAACGATATAAGTTTTCACCTTCAGAATTTCATTATATTTGCCGGTACTCTGAATTGAATCGTAGATTAGGCGGGCTCGAATGTGTTAATAAACTTAGATGATGTATATTTTTGTCCGGTACGCTTATAAACCAAACAGAAATTGATTCATAATAATAATTTAAAAGATAATTTACAAGTACTTGTTATTATAATATAAATTAGACAATTTTTTTTTGAAAAATATATTGAAATGACGAAACAAATACATACATATGTTCTAAAATAATTAAAATTTTAATTAAAATACCGACTTTCAATTAAATGCATTAAAAATTATAATTATTTCGAATAATTTAAAAACCACTTGTCAGATTTTAACTAAAAATGAAAAAATGAAAATTTAAATGAAACTACGAAATCACTAGCTATCGTATAAAACAAGAATCTTTACTAACCCAGTAAGAACTCCACATTTTTTGAAGTTGGTTTATAATACAGCCGGCGTTACATTTTTGTGCCTCAAAACTTGTTACACTAAATTCTGTGACATTCTTCTATTGCGAAAGTGTAAATCTTTTGTAAACTTAAGCACATTTGGTAAAATGGAAGAACATTTTTTTATTTATTTTAGCACTTAATTGTCCACGCTAATTATGTATTTACTTTATGTACAAAGAAAGGGGCAATGAAATCGATGAGGCTATTTTCAAATATATTTTGTTAATATAACTTTTTTTTCTACCAACAACTTTGCAGATGCTCGCTATGTGACGTCACGCAGAGGGAATCCTATGATCATTTACAACGGAGTCAATTTTATAAGAGAGAGAACGAGAGGAGATAGGACTCGATGGGTTTGTGGTAGAAAGCGCCGGAAACATTGTATTGCCAGTCTGACCACTGTGGCAGGCACTGTTATAAAGAGCTATGGCTTCCATAACCATAGCTAACGTTTATGGGATTTTTTTGTTAATTATCATTACTAGAAGGCCGTCATTTATTTTGTTGACTACATTATATGCAGATACGTATTTTTACTTAAGTATATTTATATTTTTAAATTGTAATATGAATTTATTTTTTTATTTTTGCTCTAGGATGAGTAGTTTATGAGAACTATAGGGAACAAACGTATTAGTTATTTATATTTAATGTAAATTATATTCCAAATAAATTTATTTGGAAAATTTATAAACTTAATTAAGTTTCCAAATAAAATAAATTATGTTTATTATATGAATGTAATGGTATAATCAAGAGGAGATTCTTATTTTTTCATTTAATTCTAAAAATATTTTATTTATATTTTGAAATCTATGAAAACTGTATGCAAGTTACTTTAGGTATATAACTTATTGTGTTCATATGAAATATGTAGCACTTTGTTTTTATGGAGAAAAATGAAGTACATGTTGATTCATATTTCAAAGAAAATTGTGTCATAAAGAGAAGCTTTCAATATATGTATAAATATTGGTGGGACCAATTCATTTATGAAACATTACGAAGTAGTTTGATTTAGTTATTATTTTATAATTCTATATTTTTTACCAATTATTACCAATTAATTTGTATCATTTCGTTGACTTTTAACACTTTTTTATTAGCATGACCTGTATCTATCAATATACGAAAATCTGGATTCGCTATTTTGATATACTTTTTGCCGATTTGCTTAAAATTTGCACACGTGTCCGGGATCCAATAACAATACAATATTAGACGACTAGGATATCGAGAATATTTTAGTATGTGTAGGAGGACACTTAATAGCAAAAATACTCTTCGTCATAGAACTTGCTGTCTTTAATTTTTCCATTAAAAATTAGGTTAGTAAGGGACCAATATAAATATAGTTGTAATATTATATAGACAGTTTTTAATTTATACGTTATGTGATATTCATGTGCTAATATAATTATTAACGAAGGTGCTTTATTATAACATTATGTAAATATATTATTGATCATTTATTATGTAATACCTGAGGAGAGAGCAGTATTTGTGTTTTTACAGTATTTGTGTTTTGTTCGTTTGGTTGCTCCTTATTTGATATTTTACTGTTCTAACCGGAATGTTAATGATTATTACCAATTTTAAGACTTAAAACATTTTTAGAAAACGTATAAAAATTTGAACGCACTGAGACTCGAACCCACGCCTCTTGGAAACAGTCAGTCAAGAAGAGCGGGTTCGAGTCCCGTTGCGTACAAATTTTTATACGTCTTCTAAAAATGTTTTTCGTTTCCTAAGTATTTGATTAACACTTTAAAACTATAAAAAAAAATTCAGACTAGTTTTATATCTATTCTTAAACTTAATTAATATTAAAATGTTAGACTTTTACTTTATATGTTAATTTACTTTAAAAACGCACTTCAATTTTATATTATGTTCTTGATGGGATTGGTTCGAATAGCATAGACTATTTCTTCATTGCTCCTGTAAAACTTTAAATCAGAGCTTTATGTGTACATATTTTGTAAAAATTGTTATAATAATATGTTACTTAGTTTATTATTATTATTTTAATAATCGTTGTCAAACATACATATGAAAAAGTATTTTATGAATAAATGATTTTTTATATTAAATTCTGAATATTTTGGTTTTTTTAAAAAAGTTAAGTAAGACACTCCGTTCTCTTTTAATAATTTCGTTCACCACTTTCCGCCGAACTGAGGCATTGCGTATTGAGTGGCGGAACTCAACGCCGCGCAAGATAATCAATGCAGAGCACGGAAATGAAAATATTAAATATTATTTAATATTTTCATTTGCTGGTGTAGGAATCGAACCCACAACATTATTTACAGTCGTGCTGCGTTTACACAATTAACTTTTTTTTTATTTATTATTTTTTATTTATCATTTATTTTATATAATTTATATATTTTGTTACTTTCAGATAAATCGAAACGTGTTACGAATTCAGGTTTGGGGAATCGACAATTTTCATTTTATGATTTGGAAATGGCTTTACACCATTGTTCAAATGATTAGTCAAAGGCAGAAATTATAATATTTGTATAGGCTATAATATTTCTTGTAATATTAGACGTATTTCGTTTAGTTGCAATTTTAGTATTTCTATGTCATACCTCAATTTTTAAGTTATAAAACTTATGTTCCTTATTTTGTTGTGAATAAGTATTTAATCATTTAGACCTTAGGGGATATTTTTTTATAGGTAGGTTTTAAGTATTAAGTATTTCGCCCGGTAGCTGAGATTTTTAATAATTTTGAAAAGGGTTTTGGGTCCTTTATAGATTTAGCTTATTGCGGGTTTATTCTATAATAAGTAACTTATTTGCCATTTTGTTGATATGCCATTTCTATGAACAATTACGTTTATAATAAACAATAAGCATTTAATGCGTTAAGTTATCTATAGGAATAAGAAGATTATTGAAATTAAAAATTGAAATAAAAACCAGACACGCCCATACAGTATAAATTTGAAAATTTATACCTTAATTACTCTATTCAGATGGTTAAAAATATTATTAAGTCAGAAAATATATTAAAATAATTTGTGATTCATATCTAAAAGTACTTATCATATAGTATAATGGGCGATACAAATCCGCTATAATGAGTAATTTAGAAAAAACCTAAAAATCGTTCGATATTGCACAAGACGTCTTTATTATATTTAAATGTCATAACAATTTTTATTTTCAATCTTCCCTTATTGAGATTTAGCAACGAAACTATTAAATTTTAGAACTTTTTCTAAGAAAAGGATTTTATATTAACAAAAAGAAAAGCGATTATGAAATGCAATCAATGTATGTGATCATTGAAAACTTGTGCTTCCATTATGTGTAATTATAAGGTATTTATTAGTTAAGCGATAAATGACAATATGTGCTTAGTAATTGACTTAGGTTAAATTCTAGTTGATTAAATTGCCTTGCCATAGTGTTATATTAGCCATAATTTACGTATATTATTATGATTGTCATATATTTTTTAAATCTACTTTGAACTTGGGGTATTATGTATAAAGAACTTTCTTGCCCATTACCTGTTGGGTGTATCTAACTTAACTTACCTTAGCTTTATGCTTTATCCCTAGCGGGGTAGTCAGAGAGAACGGAGCGCCAAACGCTACGGTCCATCTCTTTCGCCTCGTCGACAGTCATTAACTTCTTCATACATGTCCTCCGGGGGGTCTTCATGCTTTTTACGTTCTGTGGGTGTACCCAACACTGTTTTTGGCTAACGAAAGTACAGGACACAAGCTGGACTCAAACCTACGACTGATCCTAATTAGACACTTCACAAATGCTATGTTGGCTTAAGTATACTTAAAAAAATATAATATTGATTATATTAATAAATGGAGTTCATAAAGTGTTCAAAATAGTCTAGTCTATATAATATACATATGTTCCTAAAATTATTATTCAATAAAATTGTGATTAATATTACTAGTGGATCAATAGTAATGATGTAGCTTTAGTCTATGAGGCATAGCTTAGATAACAAACAAAAGGTACATATTACGCACATATACCATACAAAGCTAAACTAAGTTACAATAATGTTTTATACTTCTAATGGCTAATTTTTTATTTTTGTATGTTGAGCTTATCAATATATATTGTTTTTGAATTGTTTTATTATTTAACACCCGGATGTCAGTTTTATAATTCTACCAATAGATTTAGGTTGATTGTTTTAATTGTTGTGACGTTAATGAGTCCGTCAGTAGGTATAAATATTTAAAAATCTTACACCTAAGCTTTTTAGTAAGAATTTTTGTATTTGTTCTACACCAGGATACTTGATCAAATCCGTTGAAATTTTTAACATGTTTTTAGTGGCTTTCCCTGTATCTATACATATATTAATACGTAACATACATACATCTATTAATCAATTTAAGAAAATCATGATACGATATTTACACTGGTTACGAAGATATAACGTTTACATAGCATGAACTTAATGCTATTACTAAGGTATATTTTATTTAGTTTTTTTTAATTTATTTGTCAATAACTATATAAATTTACATTTTTCATGTTTATGTAAATGAAATCTCTTAGAGAAATAATAGGATGCGGTCTGTTTACAGATGAAGTTATAATGATACCAGCGAGAGGTGGCAAGAAGTTTTTATTAATGTTAGAGGGTTATACCTATTATCAAATTAACTACAGTGGCCACTGGGTTTGCTCGTCCAGTAAAACTAGGAAGTGTAAAGCACGCTTCAAGCGATACGATGACGGTGTCATAACCCGTATTCAAACAGAACATAGTCATGAACCACCTGAATACTATGTTGATAGTAACGGAAGTTATACGAGAGTCTAAAAAAATATTGGCTTATATTAAGTTCAAATATAATAAATATATTAATTATAGTTGTTATTTTATAGTCTTTAGTCTCCCAGTTAAACAACTATTTTTTTATGGACAGTATTTTTTTTTCATGTATTATATTAGAAAATTTCCAAAAGAAAAGCTTAATTAATGTTAAGTATTTTTTGAGACACGATGCAAAGGTATATCTCAATATATTTAAGAATTTTTCAAATAGCTTCTGATTATGATTTTTTCTTATAATAATATTCTGATATACTAATTTTCATTACAATACATCACACCAGCAATAATATACATATGTAGTTTTCAAAGTTTCGAATTGTTTTATTTAACAGTGGGTAATCGTTTTAGACAATGAAGCCGAAGCAGTCTTAATACCAACGAGAAGTGGGAAGAAATACCTGCTGATGATCGAGGGTTACACGTACTCACAGATAAACTACAGTGCTCATTGGTTCTGCTCTTCTAAAGCACACGGCTGCCCTGCACGAGTCCGCCGTATGTCCGACGGCGTAGTCATCAAAGTCAACACCCAGCACAATCATCAACCTCCGAAATACTTCTTCAATAATGGCAGATATATTAAGCTGTAGTCATTTGATGTTTATTTAGAAGCTTTTAGACAAAATACTATACTCGTATGTACTGTGTTAATTTTTTTTTTTTACTTTTACATTATTTTTTATTAATGTTTGCATTTTTAAGTTAGCAGTTTGCTTTATTATTTAAAAATATATTATTTATACTTATTGTATTTCGCTATTATTTCTCAATAGTTTTGCGATGGAATAATTATTATTTACATTTAATAGTTATCTTAATGTTATATAGATTTTTTATTTCCGAATGTAATACTAAAGTTGATGGATATTTCAGACGTGCAGTTTATTCCAACGGAAAAAGGGAAACATATTTTGGTTCTAAAAGGTTACACTTATTCTCAAGTTGGGGGAAGATTCTTCTATTGTTCTTCAAAGCACATGGGATGCAGAGCCAGAGTTAGGCTTATAGCAGGGAAGCTAGTAGTGTCAGGTGACGCCCACAACCACGCGCCCCCGTCTCATGCTCGTTGTGGGAACGGCGCCTTTGTTCAACTTCGACCAAGATCTCAAACAGTTCCTCCTGCTATCACAGCTATACTTCCTTCCCCTATAATCTCACCGCGAGCAGCGTCTTTAGCCCTCCATGCCCTGAACTTCCCTAGGATCTTGCCCAAAACCGACCTATGGCCGAAACCTGCCGAAGATAAAAAAGATTAATAGTATTATGGGAAGATAGGTAGCTTAAAATAATTTTATCGAAATTTACAATACGTTTCGAGCTGTGAATACTATGTTTTACAAACTGATGCGATCACTGCTGATCATATCACAGCAACAGGACTGTTAATTGTTTTACAAAAGAAGAAGAAAGACGAATGTATTGTTAACTTATTTGATGATCTCTAAAAGTTTATGTATATTTCCAAATGCTGTGCTATTTAGAATCCTAGGCTTAGCTTCGACGATATCTCAACACGATACGTAATTTGGTGATATTTTAGTACGTAATTAATAGCCTTATATACATATTATTGATTCGTTGGAACGATCTTCTACTTACAAATGTTATTTTTGATTATCGTTTGTATATATTTTTATTTTATTATAGATTGCTACTTATATTAAATAAATAATTTTTGCTTAAAGTAACATGATTTTATTTCAACGTATTGGTATTTTTCATGTTTCATTGTTATTTATCAGTTTTGTTTAATAACGCTCAATTTCTCTTAGATATTTGGTTTGGATTAAACTCGCGAGGAAATCCGTGCTTGACTTTGGGAACATATAACTATAGGCAAGATTATCGATTTAGACAAGATCGACGTAAGGGAATTCGAATATCATGGCGTTGCTGTAGGCGAGGATGTCCTGCCACTGTTGCTACCTTAGACGATGAAATATTGAGTATAAAAAACAAACATATACATTGACAATAAAGAAAAAAAACTAATGAATGCTATGGAATATTATAAACAAATTTCATTAATAAATTTAGATTTATTTTCGTAAAAGTTTTATTTTTTTGCCTAAAACAAATCAAGTAATAAATTTTATAGAAAATTTATTTAGATTCTTTACAATAAATTTATTATTTATTTAATAATTAATTATTATTTTTGAATCTCGCTTGTATATATTATTAATATATTTCAAATTTCTACTTATATTGTATAAATTAATTTTGTTTCAGACTATTCGATTGGATTAAGCTCGCGAGGGAATCCATGTTTGACAGTAGGACCTCATAAATTTAGGCAAGTCTATAAGTTCAGACAAGACCTACACGGAGTTCGAGTGTCATGGCGCTGCTGCAAGTGGAGATGTCCTGCTACTGCTTCTACCTTAAACGATAAATTATTGACTATAAGAAATGATCATATACATTAGTTTTGGGCATTCTGATATATATTACTAAGTGTGAATGCTTTGCAATATATAGAACAAATTTCATTCATTTGTTTAGATTTAAATTCGTAAATTTCTTAGTTTTTAGCCTTAATTAATTGAGTATTAGTTTTTAAAGTAAAATTAAATTAATTAATACAAATAAAATATTTGTTTTATATTAAAGTAATTAATTACCATCTTAAATATTATTTGATACACTGAATGTAAACTTCGCTATATGTTTTACACTATCAAATACTAACGTATTGGCTGGTTTATGTAACTGTTGGTTTGGTTACATGCACAGGTGCTACGATTTACCTCTCATCTAAGGGAACTATGCGGATGGTGTACGAAGGAAGTCATTTTGCAAAAAATTACCAAAATGGAAGCAAAATTTCATGGAAATGTAACAAAATTGGTTGTATTGCGCGCGTCAACACCATCGATGGGGAAATTGTTTCTTTAAAGAACAAACATAATCATAGCCAATTAGCGACTTTTTAAATGTCCCAGAATTATGTTATGTTTCTAAGTAGTATTGTGAACTCTATGTACAGCTATTTTTGCAATGTTATAAGCTTTGTTTTTTTTTTCAAATAAGGATTTTTGAAGGATCTAAGATGTAGTCCCAGTGAAATGTGACACTTCTTTTATTTCTTCAAATATTTTTTTATGAAAATATAGATCGTGTGGATGAATTATCAGATAGTGTTAATTAACCTAAGTAGGTAATGTAAATAATTGTCGATATTTATACAAATTTATCATTTGGATTCAGTTGTCTTTATTTATATTTTAATCTCAAAATGATGAAAGAGGGGAAAAAAGCTATTATATATAAAAGGCAATATTTTTGTCTAGGTAAAATATAGCACTTATATATTACCTAGACAAAAATATTGCCTACTATCTCAAACATTAGTCGAGGTATAATGAGCTCGAATAATTTTATTACTTTCTCAATGCTACTGTCCATTTAACTTTTAAGTTTCAACAAATATTTATTAGTTCCGGTTATGTATTAATTTGACGTGTGGTTTTCTTATATATTTTTTAATAAAATCAATGAACTAGTGAAGTGTATTTCGTGCCGGTATTTTAATATCTGAATGAATTCATACATTTAGTATTAAAAAAATAATGTATACATATGGGTCTATACAATACAAATTTAACAATTTTATTTCAGTAATGTTTTGTATAAAATGTGTTTTTCATCTACGTGACACAGAAAATATATTTTCTTAACCACTCTTATGTGAGTTTAGTATAATGATAAATAAATTGGTGTTTTCTTGATTTTTTTTTATTCCGTTGGGATAGGTAATTAATAATGCATTCATTTATTGCAATTAATAAGGGTTTTTATTGATTGTACATATAATCAGTTCATTTGTATATATATAGTCATTTCCTTGGTACGGACATAAAAATAGATAAAATGAGTTAATATTAATTAAAATTAATTAAAAGGGGAATAAATAGGTTTTTGAAGGGTCGGCAACGCGTAAGTGATGCCCGTGGTGTTGCAAGCGTCCATAGGCCACGGTAACCACTTACCATCAGGTGGGCCGTGTGCCTTGTTGCCACCGTCGTGGTATAAAAAAAAAAAAAAAAATTAAAAGAGATTAGTCTTTTAATAGCCTAGATATAACAGATGTATGTAGATGCTTATAGTTGTATTGTTCCAGACGACAGGATATTTGTGAGTTGCTTTGATAAATTACGTTTTATAATGGATTTCATATGTTTTGTTAAACAGTAAATTCTTTTTTAGCTAACCATTGGTTTGTTAACTCAAAGTTTGGGAAGCCGTTACTCTGCATTGGTTCGCATCGATTTTGCTTAAATCCAAAGCAGTCGTCTCAAGCATCTCATAAGCTAACATGGAGATGCATACAGCAACCTCGAGGATGCAGAGCTAAGGCTATGACCATTGACCAAGAGCTTGTAAAAGTACAAGATAACCACAATCATGAGACTAAAAATTTTTCATTTTCATTTTAGTTCATTGATCAAGAATAAAAAGTATGAGACGTATACGTTTTTCTATTATTAATATTCTTTATATAAATAAGATAATTAAATTTTTATTTGTTGTACCTCACGCTATTCAGGACTTCCAGTAAGAAGTAAACTCTAAAGTATTTACATAAAATATTTTGTTAATGGTCCTAATCTAAATCCAATGTCATTATCACAAAATTTTAGCCTAGTCAGACAAAATTAGCAAACTTTCTACGTCCTGTATTTTTTCTTTGCAGTCCAGAGCGTCCTAGGTTTATAAATCAGATTTTTGATCTGTTATTTATATTTATAATTAAAACATATTAACATTTTAACTGTTTATTTATTATGTAGTTTTCCTATTAATGCCTGTTGTTTACCTAATATTAGTATAAGTAGCTTGTAAAATAATACTTCATATCTGGGTAAAGTTCTAATAGATGTTTTTATATTTCAGTTGACAATTCCGGCTTAAAATTCGAGATGACGAAATTTGGCAATCCCACAATAGCATGGGGAAATTATAGATTTATAAAGAAATTGTCTCGACGTATGAAAACTTGGTGGGAGTGTACGGCGAGGAAGACAACTGGCTGTCGATGTGTCGCTGTTACTGTTGAAAATCGTCTTATGAAGCTCAACGGTTGGCATAACCACTGAATGTTTGCTAGTTTATTTACATATAAATTGTATTTTTTATTTTAGTATATTTAATTTGAATTAGCGACGTTAATTGAAAAATGAGGTGTGACTAACTTTTACACATACGATTTATCAAGATAATTTATGGAACAATATTTAACCATCCAATGCACAGACTACAATAATTTATTACTAGTTAATCAAGATTTTTACACATTATATGTTATTGTTTTTCCAATTGAAGTATTCTATAGTCTCTTTTTATTAACAAATCTTTAATAGTGAATTGATAAATATAATCTTAAAGATGTGTCTTATAACACAATATAAAGAATTTTTGATATATGGTGGTGGTGTTGATATTATTGTCTGTTCAAATGAAGGCTTGGTTTAATATAAAAGCAGTGGCGAGGCGTCCATACAACAAGGTTCCCACCGGCTTACATTTTGTAAATGACGATAAATTTTCCTAAGAAAAAGGTCGCCAGGAAAATGTGAAACTTAAATTCAGTTTGCAAAACAACAAGGTCAAGAAAGGTGCGAGAGGTAAAAAAAAATGATAACCAGAAAATTGTTGGGTATAAAATTTCAAAAAAATAAACAACTCTAACATCTGAAACCACCTAAAAAAAAGGTCATCATCATCAAAACTTGACAGTGATATTACTAAATACCTTTACATCCTATACCGGATTCCCTAAATATACCAGCTTCTCTGAAAATTACCGGCTTCCCTAAACATATATACCGACTTCCCTAAATATATACCGGCTTCTTTAAATTTACCGGCTTACCTTTTTAAAATTTTTACCCCTCGCCACTGATAAGCAGTATGTGTTTGTACGTGTGCTATAGATGTAAATGTTCAGACTATTGACAGTTGGTTAAAGATAAGAAAATTTCGAACTACAATTTCAATATTTATCTCTGTATAATTAACGTAATTTTGCTTCTCTTGTTTTTCAACTATAGCTTTTTAGATCACTTATTTACAGTATTGCGATATAACAAAATACTTTGTTGCTTTTTTCTTGGTGTTCATTTTCATCTTCTCTCATCTATTTTAATCTATTTTAGTATTTTATTATGTTTAATCGAATTTATGAATTTTGATACAACTTTTGCTAATATTTCAGTGTTTTTCTTATAAATATAAAGCATAAGAAGATATTTGAAGATACATATTATTTGTAACATTATTTTTTATTTTCATTATATTTGTCATATGTAATAATTAGTCGTAAGGAATATTCTAAGAATTAAACAAATCTTAGTTGATTTGTATTTAGATATTAGCAGTAAGCTGTCCCAAAAGGTACAAACGTAACTTTTAATAGTGCAGTTTGCGAATTAATTTAGTTAAATTAATAATTAAACTTAATGGATAATTATAATGAATACAATGTTATAATAAGATGGGGAGCACTATTCTAAAAAAACTTATAAAGCACTTTTGAGATATTAAAAATATTATACGTAATAATACATGTAAGAAGCGTTTAAAAATAAGTAACATTCCTCGAAATACTTCTTTAGGCCTGTCGTGGCGCAGATGCACAAGCGTGCGACTGTAACGCGACAGGTTGTGGGTTCGATTCCCACTCCAGGAAATTTTAATGTTCTGGGTTTGGTAACAAGGCAAAGCGCGGTGTTGAGTTCCGCCTTTCAGCACGCAATGCCTCAATTCGGCGGAAGGTCGGGAACGGAGTGTCCTTACACTAGGTTCCCTCTGCCTACCCTGCTATATGCGGGATACACCGTAAAACTATGTATGTATGTATGTATGAAATACTTCTATGTTCGATAGGATGTTTAAATTTTAGCTTTTAGTAAGGTTTTATAGTTTTATACAGACTTTCTGTACAATAATGTGTCATGAATAACTAGAAGAGTTAGGAACACATCATATAATATTCTTTTGTCCATTCTCAATCGTTCCCCATCCTTTCCAAATATAAACGAAACAATAGATAGCCAATATACGATTTAGTTAAACAAAAATGAGTTTATTAACACATGTTCATTGTTCAATATTAAAATAATTATATTTAATTCACGTGAAATAGAAATTGTTTACAGATTTTATTACATAGTAAATTGTATTCGTAGTTATAAATATAGAGATATTCTTGTTCTATGTACGGTTTAAGCATCTTTTTCTATTTAATTTTTTATATTATTGAGGTGAGTCAGGGATTACGCTAGCTACGCACGATAAACGCAGAATGTTAATTTCTTTATTCATTTTTATACTAGAATTATTCATACGTTTTATCATAACATTCGGAAATAATGTATTTTGACAACTAATTACTTATTTCCTCTTTGTATTATGAAATTTTATTATTTTTGTAATTGTAACATTTTTGCAGTTGCACTGCAAGTATTGTTTATTATATTGCAAATTTCTGTCACCTACATATGTACTTTATCACCTATCAATACCGCACTCGAGTTTTCGTCGTTAAGTGATATATTTTTACTTTGTGAAAATCATTTTATGTATAATTTTTACTTAAAATCATTTTTCTCATTACGATCATTTTTTATCTTATTGTGGATGCTTAGTAATGATTATTCTATAATAAAATTAGTTTTTTGATTCGTCGTGTTTTATTTAAAGTCCTTATTAGGGTTTCAAAGGTAATTCTAACGTGACATGTTCTATTTATTGCTTTTTAAACTAGATAGTCTGTCACTACCCCGCTAGGGGTTAAAGTTAAGTAAGTAAGTAAAGTAGATAGTACTCTTTCTATAATATAGATACAATCGATTTCGTTCTCACAAGATTATAGTTTCTTGAGATGGAACGCAAAAAAATAATAATTTAATAATTAATAATTTAAAAAATTAATAATTAAAAAAAAAATTATTTATTTATTTTTTTCCCTAGAATATATGTTAATTTGTATTGTTTGTTTCAGAACCGAAATTCGGACTATCTCAACGCGGTAACTTAGTAGTACAGATTGGAGAATGGCGCTTCAACAAACACGCGTGCTGGGGTTCCAAAGTTCGTTGGACTTGCATCAAAAAGAAGTCCGGATGCACTGCAGCGATAACTACAGTAGAGAATGTTATCGTAAAGACACTTGGTTCACATAACCATTAATTGTAACCGGAAATGTTATTATACATATAAGTTTATTATATCAGAGCCTTAATGATTCTTCAATTGTTTATGTTGCTCTTCGCTCTTCGTTTGGTTAGTATAGAAATAGGACATTATTTGTATGTCTATTTTTCATGGATTAGTTGGAATGTGTCAGGTTGCATATGATCGTGTAGGTTGAATGTTGATTGGGAATTATAATTGATAAGAAAAGCGCGGAGCTTCGTCACCCGAATACAGAAGTCCACTGTCGAGAGACTGTATAGAGCACACATTATTTTTGGTTTTCTTTCAAAATAAGTTAAATCTATTATCATTGATTGCACTAGGCGGCCTCGTGAAAATACGAAACGAGCTAGATATCGTAATATTTTGTAAGTAACAAATCAAGTAACAAATCGGTGCATTGTTTTTGTAATTTCAAGTGTTTTTAGTTGATAAAATTCTATAAGGTAATCGCGCTAAGGTCTCTCATAGTGGTGTTATGGGTATTTAATTTAATATTACACTTAATTTTCAGATCTGACAAGTTAGTAGATTTACTATGTTATTTCTAACATATAAGCATATAGCTGTAATTTAGTTTCTTAGTAAATATTTAGCATATTTTATCATTGTTAAAGATTTTTTTCATTATAAGCTATAATGAAAAAAATTAAGCTAAATGAATGCACTTTTAATAATGTTTGTTCTCACTTTTAGTAAGTAAGGTCTATTATTTTATTTTAAATAGGCAATAGTTATAAATCGTAAAGATTATGTCTTAGTTTAAATATGTTAAGTATTTTCTGATTCAATAAAACGTTGCTTATCTCATATTGTGTCTTTATTTTTAAAATAATTAATAATATTGCATGAAGGAGGCTGACCAGTTTTAAAATACTTAGAATTCAAACACATTGAAAAAGGAACATGCTAAAAAGACTTTATTTTTGTCGAAATAATGCATGACAAAATTTTATTCAAAAGTAACTTGGAGGGCTTAAACATTTTCTACTTTTATACAGCATAAGAATTGGTATTAAAATAGAAAATTGTTTTCAGATTTGAACCCTGTATTCGCACAATCACAACGTGGCAATCCAGTCATAATGATCGGGCAATATCGTTTCAATAGAGTCAATAAGTACGGGAGTAGAACTAGATGGGTCTGTGTAAAAGCGAAAGCTGGTTGTAGAGCAAGTTTACACACTATGGACAACGCGATTGTTAGAGTATGGGGCTTCCACGACCCCATGGCTCATACTAGCGCTAATAGATTCTAATATACGGTCAGTTTATATCACTTAAGGTCAATTTATACCATATGTATTAACTAATGGTATTATAGCATACACACGTGAATTAGTTGAATAGTTATATGAATTGACGCAAAATGTACTCTATGAGTTTATAGATTATTAGAATGATTTAGTTATATCTTCTTTATCAATTTTTATTTTATTTAATATTTCATTAATTTACTCATGTTATGACCAGTATTGTCGTGTATGAAATATTAATTTAATACGTAAAGAAAAAGTTTGGTTTCTACGCACATATTCGGCTATTTTAATACTAAGTATCAATTAAGAGCTATTATAATTTTGCCGAACAAATTTTACAAATCATGATTTTATATTTTAAAAGATAATAGAATTTTATTATTTATATTAGTGTCGAATATGTGTGCAGATCGTTGATACATATTTTATAGATAATTGACTTCCGACATCTTCCCATATAATTCTTCTCATCAACGAAACGGTGCTTTTCCTAACAGCTCTAATGTTTAAAAAACGAGGCTCGAGAGCGTAATGTAATGACATAAATTAATAAATTAAAGAAATGAAATTTAGGGTAGTTTTACATTTTTGTTAATGCGGTTGGTTGGGTAGACGTAAGTGTTAACGAATAGTTATAAATTGTAGATTAAATTAATTTAAAGGCTATTTGCAATCACGTGCTGGAGATACTAACTTAAATATTACTTAAGGGTTTTGGTGGTGGATAAATGATAACAGCTTTTATTCATTTAATCATGAGTAATGTTTATCTTATTTAATATTTTGCATACATAGTTCATATTATATAATGTATTATTGGTTTCGTTGTTTGTTTTATTTTAACCTTCTAAATGCTGATTTGGATTTAGCATAAAAATGATTTCTCGATGGCTCTTTTGCCTGTTTATGTTTTTATCCTAGAGTTTATATGACTTTTGATTTAATAAAATAAATTATTCGAACACTAAAAATATATATAAGAGTACTTTTTATTGTTTATGGGATCAAAAATGTTATAATGTATAAATAAAATAATAATTTCTTTCAGTAAAAGTAGTTAAAACAAACCGTGGGACCGATATGTTAATAGTGGATGGTTACAAATTCTACGTAGAAAAGAAGTCTAATGTAATGACGCGGTGGCACTGTAGCAAGAAATCGAGGGCTAAATGCAGGGCATTTATTAAAACCATAGAAGATACCATAGCTCATGTTAACTTAGAACATAATCATGATGTTACAGATACTCCAAGGATTTATTAAGTGGTTTAGAAAATAACAAGAGATTTGAATATCAAATGAAATTGCTATTAGAAATACTATGTTATTTGTTGTATGTGTGTGTATTTTTTTTTTATTTGGTTTTCTAAAAATGTTTCAATTCGTAAATCTATTTTTAATATTTTTTAAAGTGATATTTTATCCTCACTTAAAAATATAAAAAAGTAGATTTGTTATTCCTATTGAACATTATATATCTGTTAATTTTGAATTGTTCATTATTTTGAGGACATTGCGGCACATTGGTACAGCATCTGACTGTAATCGGTGATGGGTTCGATTCTAAATTGGGGGAATGATTGTAATTAAATGATTTTCTCTTCTCGGCTTTTGACAAATCGCGGCGTTGAGTTCCGTTAATTAAGGCGCAATGTCTCGAATTCGGGCTGATAGCGGCCTACGGATGTCTTGGTATTAGGTTCACTTTGATTACCCTGCTATGCGAGATATAGCGTGAAGCTTTTTTTTTGTGTTATTATATGTAGCTTCACACTGTATCCCGTATATAGCAGGGTAATCAGAGGAAACCTGAGAACCTAGTGTTAAGATACTCCGTTCTCTTTCAACAATTCCGTTTCCCACTATGTGTATGTTTTTTATAAATGATTTTGTTGTTATTTTGCACTAAAATGATATAATGGCTAAGGTGGAAATGTCGAACTGATTTCGATAGTAGAAGCTTTTTCTTTTCAATTACAATTCTTCTACAAAAATATTTTTTTTAGAAGATAAAGCAATACTTTGAATTGAAATAATTATACATTTTACTAAAACATTATTTTTAATATTGCATCGCAGGGCACAATATACTTTCATTAGATCAGACTCGATAAATACTTGTGTAGACCCAACTTTGGGTTTAAGGAAACTCAGAACCGACGTTAGCTCCAATTAGTGAGTTAACAAATCATTTTTATTTGTATTAGCATATCATAATATCTTCTAGTATTAAGTAAATAAATTAAATATAGATTTAAAAAATATGAATTAAATTTATATTTACTAAATTATATACAATGATATAAAATAAAGGCATACAATTTTAAAACGTTTTACTTCTTTCAAATATCCTTATATTTTATATCCTCATAGTGTAAATACTGTTTTTACTCAACATATGGTATATTGAAATTTTAAAAATTCTTTACAAATGCTGAACTCTTTTTGTCATAAATAAATTGCAAAGTCAAGATGTTAAAAATCATGAAGCTAAAAATCTTTTCTACCGAAAACACTGGATAGTAATAGGATGCTTCAATGATATCAAACTCACGCAATAGATATAATATGCTGAGGCATTTGAAGTGTTCTCTGAAAGGCAGTAAGTCCACGCTTAAAATTTATACAATAATTGTCATTTTTTTTGGTTTTTATTCATTATTCTTTGTATATTTTTTTATATATTACATTTTATTACAATTCTTTTTATGTTTACGGTTTGTTTTAGATCCAGAATACGAAGTTTCTCGTAGAGGCAATCTCGTAATGAAGCTAGGTGGTCACAGGTACAATCAGATAATCAGTAGAGGACCTAGACAAAGATGGACCTGCGTTAAGTATCGCAATACTAATATATATTGTCGTGTTTTTGTTATAACTGTTGATGGGAAAATTGTGAAAATAGTAAATGAGCCACATAATCACTCGTAGGTAATTTTAATATTGTAGCCTTTATCAAAAGGAAATACATTTTGTATGAACGTCGTCTTGGGCGATCTATTTGGACGCTATTGTTGTTGAAGATTTTTGTATAAATTTATTAGTGTATCTTGTTTTTAAGTAAATTCCTATAAGAATGAAATCAGCACTTTTTTAAGTTTCTAAGGTGTTTAAGATAGATTATTTTAAATGAAATTTTAACCGGATTAATCGCTTATATTTTAGTACTCCGAAATATACAGGACTACAGACTATCTGTAGAGTAGAGTCTACCTATGATCGTGGACTATTGTAAAGTTCGAAACGTCAGGTTTCCAAAAATGTATTTCCGAATACTAAATTATACGTAATTAATCCGGTTAAAATAGTTTCATTTAACGTCTGTAAAAATCGCGAAAATCAACGATCTCATTTTATTTTTCCTAAAGAAAGCCTTAATTTGCCGATTTGTTATACAGTAGTATTGATGTGTGTTATCTGGACAAAAAGACAAATAATAAATAAATTTCAATAAAACTTAGTATTATTCTTCAAATTGTTTCCAAGTAATGAATATATGATTAGTAACTGATTAAAATCGATAATTTACCGCATATCGCATAGTAGAGAGAACTCTAACTATAGGGTAGTTAGAGTTCTCTCTAGTAACCTAGCCTAGGACGATCTCTATGTGCCCCATACGAGGTGTGTTCAAAAAGTAAGGTGACTTTGTATTTTTAAGAAAAAATATTTATTTATTTATCAATATTTATGTTGTCCCCTTCAAAGTAATCCCCCTCAGATACAATACACTTATGCCAACGGTTTTTCCAATCGTCAAAGCACTTCTCATAAGCACTTTTCGGTATAGCCTTGAGCTCTTCCAGCGATGCAGTCTTTATCTCTTCAATCGTTGCAAATCTCCGTCCTTTCATAGGTCTCTTTAGTTTTGGGAACAAGAAAAAGTCACATGGGGCCAAATCCGGTGAATATGGTGGCTGAGGCATGATTGTGGTGTTGTTTTTGGCCAAAAAATCTCTCACCAGCAAAGATGAATGATGAGCAATTTCGGAACAAACTTCGCTGACACACGTCTCATGCCCAAAACGTTAGAAAAAATTTCATGGCACGAGCCAAGCGATATACCAACATCCTCAGCAACTTCTCTGATAGTGATTCGACGATTTTCCAGAACAATTTTCTTCACTGCTTGAACGTTTTCATCAGTTGTTGACGTGCTTGGGCGTCCAGAGCGAGGCTCGTCATTGGCATCTTCCCGGCCATCTTGGAAGAGTTTGTACCACTTGTAAACATTTTTTTTACTCAGAACAGTTTCACCATATGCCACTGTCAACATTTTAAGTGTTTCGGAGCACTTTATTTTATTTTGTGTAAAAAAAACACTTATAACCTTTACGCCTCTCCCAACCAAACAAAAAATGCTATACACTTGAAACTTGGTACAGATGTTCGGGAAGAGTGTACCAACATAACAAAATAAAAAAATCGATAATCGAAAGTACGTTGCCCGCCAAATTTCACAGTCACCTTACTTTTTGAACACACCTCGTATGCCATTACTACCTATATTGTCTGACATGTCTGAAATTAATGGTCTTTAACGAAATTGACATTTATAATTTAATTAATTTTCTTATGTTTTTATTTGACTTTTTTTTTAAAATAGGTGTCATTTTACTTGCTATTGTTTTAAAATTTATGTATTGTTCAGAGTAAAATTTTAATACCCATGAAAGTATATTTTTATTTAAATCTAATTAACATATATTTTCTTTAAAAAATAGTTATCGATACTAATCGATTATTATGGAATGAATGCAATAAAAAATCATTTATTATAAAAATATTTTCGTTGCGTTGGAGTGTACGAGTATATCACAATCTTGGCTTTTTTTTGCATTCATCGAAGAGGAAGACTAAAATATATATGACTTATCTAAAAATCTTATGTTATATTTTATGTACTTTAATATTTTATTTATCATTTACGTTTTGTTTTTAATGAGTGGTGTGTGTGTGTGTGTGTGTGGAATGATCTACGGCTGCGTTGTGCTCTAGGGAATTCTTTATTTTTCAGATTTAGCACCAATTTGGCTTGAAACAAAATTTGGGAATAAAGTTGTAAAAATAGGTGCTTACCGATACCGTCGAGTGCCGAGTAAAGGTCCCAAGTACAGATGGAGGTGTTCCAGAAACTGCCATGGTTGCCGCGCCACTCTCTACACATTAGACCAAACCATAGTAAAATTTTTCGGACATCACAATCACGGCTAAATATACTTATATTGACTGGAAATAATCGTATTATTTTGGTTAGTGCTTGAGGAATGAATTATATTTTTTAGAGATTACTTAAACTTTTTTAGTAATACTAATGGGTTTAATTCTGTTGTTGTAAATTTGGATTTGCAGAATTAATAGTGAATTTCATTGCAACAAGACGAGGAAATGCTGTACTGGTTGTGGGTGGTTACAGATTTAACCGTGTGGCTGGAAGAGGACCGATGTATAGATGGAGATGCTGTAAAAACCCTAGCGGTTGTCGAGCCACTGCCTACACTTTGCATAATGAAATAGTAAAATTTACAAGACAGCATAATCATTAAAATACATTGTAAATGTGTTTTTTTTTTCTTTAATCTGTAAGAAAAATGTAATTGAGTAAATAATATTGAATAAATAAAATTGTTAATAAAATAATAAATTTAAGATGGCTTAAACGATTATTTCCATAATAAAGTCTATTTTTTAAAAAAACTTTCGTTCTCTCTCATTTTAAACCTGAGAATAAAAATATGCATTTTACGTTTATTTATAATCTCTGTAAGTATTACCGAGAATCGATACTTAATATCGATTATTGATTTTCTTTTATTAATTATTTAGATTAAATTAATTTTAATTTTTAAGTCTAACAGAAAATATTAATTAAAAGGTAATCACTTTTATATAAACAAAAATAGAACTCAGTATATTGCTTTGAAACGAAGTTATTACTGTATTCATTTTTATGTAATGTACAAATTTTACCTTTTTACAAGTGTAGTCCATTTTGACGGATATTTCTATGAATTGCAGCATTATTCCCGTTCTTGCATGTTATAAGACCATTACGGTATTATTGTCAAGAGAGAAACGTACCAGTACAGCGCCGAAAACAAAGAAAACTTTGTATCCGCCGCATACGACGTGTTCTTGTTAGAAGAGTTCCGAAAAGAGGTGCTTAAAATGTGTATTTATAAAATTATTAGTTATTTGCAGTTCAAATATGTAACTTATCTGAAAAGATATAAAAATATAACCATATCCCTACCTTATAAATAACTCCTTATAATTCGTATAGCTATAGTAAAAATAATTGTCTGTTTGTTCTAGGATTATCTTTATTAAATCATGACTACTATCATATACTATTGTTACTAGAATCTACATATATATTGATATGTGGAAAAAATCTTTCGACTCCTTTTTACGAAAATAATATTATTGGACGAGTATGGAATTTGATATAGTTAAAATTTGTTTGAAGAAGAATTGCAAAAAGTCAATATTTCTAATATTATTGTATTTTATATACATAAAATTGATAAAGTTTACGAAAATTTACGTTTCATATACTATTTTGTATAGCGTGACAAAAATGTTGCTAAAAGCACCTTATTACCTTTAAATATATAAGTATTTCTTTATATTATAAATTATATTATTTCGTTACTTAGTCTAATATCTAGTCAAAGCCCTTTTCAGTCTTACTGTTGGGAAGAGCTAAAAGTGATACTATATTATATATTAATAGATAATATGATATAGATATTTCTGCAATAAAATAATAGAAAAGTAATAACTATTATTTTATTATATTATATTAATAAAAAAAAATATTTTCATTAAATTATTAATTTGAATTCTTCAAACTGTGAATTATCCATATACTAGTGTTTACAAATATATGATCTCTCTTATAAGATATGATAATGACGTAATAAAATATGATTGTAAATAAATGTACAATATATTATTGGATAAGAGTATTTTAATTTATTATTTAACATGTCAAGTGGTATGACGAAATATTTCGTCATACATAAAAGCTGCAATGGGCACGACGATTTTTCGTCATAAAATTAATCGTAATATATTGAACGCATTACGTTCTATATTGTTTTTATCTATTAAATCTTAGAGTGATTATATATATATGCTATCATATTAACGAGTTCCATTTTCTTATAGAAATTGTCGAAAAGTATGGACATGGACCACAGTCGTCATCTACGAGTACAGGACTTCCTTCTTTGACACCAAAACCGTCGAGACTTATTTTTAAACATTTTGCGGATTACATACCATCGAGCTCTTCAAGAGTTGTCACTAGGAGATGCAAACTGTGTTATTCCAAAGGCATTAGGAGAGAATCGAGATTCTGGTGTCCTGACTGCAGTGTTGTCTTGTGTATGCCACACTGTTTCAAGCAGTATCATATGGCGAAATAATAATTATAATTTGAATACATTTGAAATATATTTTAAGTATAAAGTATTTTATCTAAATAAATAAAAATCGTAAGTTAAACACGATATTTTTTTATTATTTGAGGTGTGATGATATTATTCTTAACTATGAAAAAAAGTCCCTATTGTGAAAGAAGTTGAACAAAAGTTTATTCCGATAATACTAAAACATATTTAGTTAAAGACGCTTGCTTATGTATATATAAGAAAGATAAACCGCCAAGTTAGACGTAACATAGGGACTCTAATCATGTTGTAAATATGATATTCATTTTTTTTTATTTAGAACTTTCAAAGAACGTATAGCCATTGTACTGATATAAAAAAATAACATTTTATTTTTGAAGTTTTTAAAGTGTTAATCACAGACTTAGGAAACGTAAAACATATTTAGAAAACCTATAAATATTTGAATGCAGCGGGACTCGAACCCGTGCCTCTTGGAAACCGTCCAAGCGCCCTGACCACATGGCATGAACGCATGGCTCAGTGGTCAGAGCGCTTGGACGGTTTCCAAGAGGCGTGGGTTCGAGTCCCGCTGCGTTCAAATTTTTATACGTTTTCTAAATAACATTTTATTTATTTGACATTGTAAATTTTAATGTTATTTATTGTTATTCTATGTAAAATTATAACTGAATTTTGAATAAATGTATTATTACAATTTTTATAGCTTTTTTCTGTAAAAGAGTACCGCAAAGAGCTTTTGCTGTGTATTTAATATGATAATTTTTGTTACAGTGATTCTCTTTGTGAGCCAAATATATATTTTAAGGCATTAACCCAATATTTTACTTTATGCTATCTTATTATAATACTTATGTGCATGCAATCCATAACGCTTGAAAAGTTTATTTCTTCTTCTCGGCTTAGTTCGATGGTTATTTTTCTTTCAGTTCCAATATTTGGCAAAAGTCGTTTTGGGAAGCCAGCAATTATCGTAGGAAAGTATAGATTTCGCAAAAAAAAAGGCACCGAAGGTCGCTGGGGTTGCGTTACGAGGAATTGCTATGCGACGTTGTTTACTAAAAATGATATTATAGTTAAAACTCAAAGGGAACATAACCATTAATTGGTTTCTTTGATATATATTTTTTTATGGCATAAACAAAGCTTATGTTATTTTTTTTGTTTATTATATAGTTATTTTTTTCTTTTTACTAAAATAGATATAATAATTAAGACTAATAGGGAACATAACCATTAATTGGTTTTTTGATATAATTTTTTATGGCATAAACAAAGCTTATGTTTTTTTTTGTTTATTATTAAGTTAAATTGTTTTTTTTTCTTTGATATATTAAGAATCTGATTCCTTATTATTAGTTTATTCTTTATTAGTTTTTTGCTTATTCTTTATATTAAGTTCCATTTTATGGCCCTAGTAGCATACATTGACAGTGTGCGACATAATACATAAAGTCTCACATTCGGTTTATAAGCGGAGAACGGAGTGTTTTAACACTATGTTCTTTCAACCTAACCTTCAATGTGGATAGTAACGAAAAAAATATCAACACATATAAATTCTTAATATAAAAAGCAGTATGCAGAAATTGTGATTCACGCACAATTTTTTTTTATTTGTAACAAGTAGATATTTTGTAATTGCTAAAGTCATATTTTTGACTTTTTTTATATTTTAGGTTTAAGTTATTAGTTTTTTTCTCTAGTATTTTCTTTATAGTTTTTTTTATTATAGCTTTTTTTTAGTTTATTAAATAAATGAAAATTATTCTTCTATATGCTTTTTGGGTTTATACTTTTGGCTTGTATTTGATAGTTTGGGCTTGTTTTGTATATTCCACCGTAAGCCAAAAAGTATAGTTTGTATAGAAATATGAGTAAGCTTTGCATGGATGAGGGTGATGTGACGAATTTATTCATCATACTTCTATGCATAAATGAAGGTTTTAAGTATATGCAACCAAATATAGACGTAAATGGCCATATATTTTGCCTTTTTTTGTTACGAAATTTTCTTATTACTTATATATCTAAAAAAAAAACTTTTGATCTCGGTTTTCATTGCGTATGAGGTGCTATTGCTATATATTTTTATAATAAATGTTAAATATTAAAAATACATAACAGGAATTAATTCATCTTTTATTAACAAATTAACAGTTAAAGTGTTTAGTTTAATTCTTGTGAAGTTTTGGCGACAAACTTTACATTAAATATTTTCGAAATTCATATTTTGTGACATTCCTCCTTCACCGATTCATATCTTTTACTTGGTTGATAATAAAATATGACATATTTCAGGAGCAAAAGTCATTATGTCAAGGTATGGTAATCCTGTAATAATTTTAAATGAGTACAGGTATGATAGGCGAAGTGAAAGCAGAGGACTGCGTGGTTGTGTTCCCGAGCGAAGACTGGTTGCAAAGCGAATCTTGTTACAGCAGAAATGGAGATTGTTTCAGTTAACGAATATCATTGTCATTGATTTAGATTTTGGCTGAATATTGGAATGTCGTTGACTTTTTTATGTTAAAAAGAAATAGAGAATTATTGTTTTTTTTTTAGCTTCATGCATCGCATATAGCAGGGTAGGCAGAGGGAACCTGAGAACCTAGAGTTAAGACACTCTGTTCCCCACAATTATTGTTATTCTTTTTTGTTGCTTTTTAAAAAGTGAGGTCTAGTAAAAATTATTATTAATCTATTCAGTATTCACTTTTGTGAAATAGGAAAAGAGGAACCTTGCTCAAAATTTTACTTCGGTATTTAACAGTGTATTTGTTACTTATAATAATAAAGTTTATTGTTATAAAGTTAGGTTTTCCAAGAAATTTAAATATAAATTATATTTAAAGTTATTGTACTGTATTTTTATTTATTTATTTAAGTCCATTGTTTGGAAGTTCTCTTGTAATAGCTATATGCGAACATATGAGTATAATGTTCTCGCCTCAAATATATAAAATATAAATATCATTGAGCCCATCGATACATTTCAACTATTTAGATTTGCTTCGCAAACAATAAAAGACAAAGGAATACGGCTCACACTAGAATAAGAGGGGCGAAATCTCAGTAAAGTCCTAAATATCATTTATAACATTGGAATTACATGTAATGTTAGGTTAGTCCTGATACGGTAGAATCTCCAAGCATAAATGTAAATGCATAGATATATACAGTGACAAATATGCTAAGTTCGTTGTTTCTGTAATGAAAAGAAGTTGAATGGAACTAAAATTGGAGACTTAATAAATATACTACATATTGGGTAACGTGAATCACGAAAATAAATAACCGCATGTTTAATCAGTTTCAGGAGATTTGAAAAATAAATTATAAATATGAATATTTGGTAATGGGTATGTTCTAATTTTTAATTTTTTATTTAACAAAATGTCTAAAAGCTTTATTTGGTGAGCGACTAAGATTTTAAAATGATATTAATTAATTTATTCTATTCCAGTAAGATTCGAGACAACGCGTTACGGTAATCCAGTTATGGTGTTGGGGAAGTATCGATATAACAGATGGAGCTACAGTAAAGCCCCTTACGTGCGGTGGACGTGCGTCAAGAATCAAATGGGTTGTCGTGCAACCATCACAACCATAGACAATATTATAGTGCGAGCGAGAAACTTACATACTCATACGTGATTTTATCTGAATATTTGTTAATTTAAATGTATAATTTATATAGATGTAAAATAATAGTAGTTTATATATAAAGCTACGTGTAATAACAACTAATGACTAAAATAATTGTCATCACATTATTCTAAAGCTCTTATGATAGACTAGGTGGTGCCTGCGACTGGTTCGTATGGATATTAGGTGTACATGTAACTTGCTGTGCCATTCCCATTTTCAAAAAGTAATGAAAAAAGTACTATATTGTTTCGTCAGAATATCTTTGCTCCTTCAAAGAAACCATCTTCCGTAGTTTGGTCTGACATAAGTAAAATTCTTGTTTTCCCGTTCCCATAGGAATTTTGGGGAATCCTCCTTTAGTTTTCCCCTATGCTCCCCAAGGAGTCCACACGCCAAATTTCAGCCTTCTACGCTCAGTAGTTTCGGATCTGCGTTGTCTGTCAGTCATTCAATGTGTAACGACATTGATGATAGAAGTTATATGCGCATATTATATTAAAGAAAATGAATAAAAGATGAAACGATAAGTAAAGTGATGGATCACTATGTGAAATATGTTGTATGTAAGTACTTGTTTATTTACGCGAGTGATATTTTTAGTTGTAATGGTATACGCTTTTAAAATTGTGGGTCAGTGTCTTTAATTTAATTTTCAATGGACTTGTATTAAATTTATTGTTTATCCTTTTATTTATATAATAATTTACTTTTATATTTTAATTACAGTATTTAGAATTTTCCAATTATATTTTATATTATTGAATGCTTTAAATTTATTATTATAACTCTTGAATGGATTATCCTAAATATTTGTCTTCTATTATTTGAATTATGAAAATATTTGCTTAGATTTTATGAGATATATTATTATAAATCATATTTTTTCAAGCATTTTAATGAAAAAAATATTTTGTTCAAAATGTTACGCCATATACATGTATATATTTATTTTTAGAACGTAAGGTTATGTTTATTATTTTAGCATTTCATTTTTAATGCACATTTCATAGTTTCTGGTTCGTCTAAGTATTTTGTTATTTTTTAAATGATAATTTTATAATATAGAATGATCTCATAATAATATTATTTTCCTATTATACAGTATTTACCCGTGTAACTACTAATATTGACTATATATAGGCCATACTTACGCAAAGTAAGATTTTATTTGATTACGAAAAGGTTGCAGCTACAAAAAATATATTTTTGTGGGTATTTTAAAGTTGCCAGTTGTCCTTTTTTCAAGTCGCATTTGTCTCGATAATTTAGTTGTGATTTAGTTGATTTTAAGGAAACGCGTATCGGTGGTTTATACGTTTGTGATACACATAACATAAGATTATTATTAGTTTAGATTGTAAGAGAACGACAAAGAGGAGCCTAAATGATTATTATTTTATCATTAAATATATTTATTATAGATATAAGGTGAAATAAAATATTATTTAAAACATATATTTTTTTAATTTACATTTTAATTGTAGGTTTAACCATAAATATAACAATGACTTTTTTAGACAATGTATATTTTACTATTAAATCCTTGCCAATTTCGTCATTGAAAGTATCAATATTTAGTGAAATAAGACCTAGAGGATGTAGGTTCGGTTTCTGGGCAGTGCTATTTTTTTATACAAAGCGGTATTCTTGAGAGGAAAGAAAAGTCTTAATAATATAGATTTATTATGTAATTTCTATATTTTTAGGAGTTAAGCCAATATTAACTACGTCCAGGTACGGAAAGCCGGTTATTCAGATCGGGAAACATAGATACAACAAATGGTGCGGGTCCCGAGGTGCTAGAAGTCGATGGCGGTGCGTGAAAATTGCCAATGGATGCCGAGCTGCCATTATTACTGTCCAGGATGTGATAGTACAATTTTGTCATCAGCACAACCATTAAGCACAAAATATATACGGACTATAAAGTACAAAGTAAATCTTCAAATTTTTTATTAAAGAAGTTTCTTGAAATATACAGTTTTATCATTTTAATGATGATTTACACTGTTAATGTTTTTTATGTTTTTTGGTTTAAGTTTATTTAGTAGCGTGTTATGAATATAATATTTTATATTTTCTAGGTTTGTCAGCGCAAATGGCAGTTTTCACAAAGTCAAAATATGGAAAACCAGCAGTTGAAATAGGAGCGTACAGATACAATAAACGGTCTAATTATAAAGGATCTAGGTGTAGATGGTCCTGTGTCAAAATTGGTAGAGGCTGCAAAGCCTCTCTTGTTACTATTCATGACGAAATTATAGAATTCTGTCACGAACACAATCATTAGCTTATTATATTTGAAACTCCGCCTATAATTGTTAATTTTAGTTTCAATATAAAATAACTTTTTATCTATGTACATACCTCCTACGTTTTAGTGGGTAGATGGTATCTGAAGATACGTTATTACATTTTTGTGCTATTTTGCAATACTTGTTGGGTTAGTATTTTTAATATTTTGCCTCGCTTTGTTTAAACAAGAGACTCTTTGTAATGATATTTGATATCAACAACTGTCTCTTTCATTCACATATGTTGTTAATTGCAGTGACGAAAATTTACGCCGTGCCCTGCCTTAATAGGGCAGAAGAATTAAAATAATTAATATATGATTATTGTCCCGAGTGGGAATCAATATAAAATGGCGGCTTGAATTTCGCCACCTACGTTACCGATATTCACATAATATGTGAGTACACATATATTTTTAATGTTTTATTTAAAATTTATATTGTGATTAAGTAGATGTTATAGGAATAATTTGAATTTGATAACTGTCAAAGTGTAAAGTGATATTTGTAAGCTTTTAATTTAAAACATAAATGTTATTTATATATTTGTTTCAAAGATATTTAAGATAAAAATCTACACATGAATTATTTTAGTTAAATATTAAAGTTGATTAAAAAATATGTATGTATTTTTTATTACTCTACATAATTTTATGTTTCTAAAGAAATATATTCTTATTTTGTTAAAGGTATGTTTTAAGTAAATATTTTTTATTAAATGTATCTTAAAAATCGTACAATTATTTCTAATTACAGGTTTAACGTCGGAGTTGGCGATTTTCACTACTTCTAGATTTGGGAACCCTGTAATTCAAATAGGAACATATAGATATAATAAGTGGTGCGGCTCGAAAGGAGCTAAAGCGAGGTGGCCTTGTGTAAAAGCTGGTGCAGGATGTCGTGCATCAATACTGACCATCAATGATGAAATTATAGAATTTCGTCATAAACACAATCATTAAATATAATCAGTATTAAATATATTTTTTATATATCTTTATTTCATTTACTGCTACCCAAGCTTTGTTTGTTTATCATTGTGTGTATTATTGTTAGTTCCACCTGTATTTATATTTTTATCTATCAATCAATGTAAGAAAGCCTTTTGTAAAGCTATTTTGATTTACTTCTTGTCTTCCTACTTGTTTGAAACTATTCACGTGTCCGCTTTTGGTGACAAGTGGATTCGTTTTCATTTTGAAATTATTTTGTGTTATAAAACATGCAATGTTCTATGAAAAAAGATTTTTCAGTGTTTCGTTTTTGCGTTAAAAATAGAGAAAGAGAATAAAGAAGATTAATTTTTTTCCTTTTCAGTTACTTAAAAAAAATCGTGAATGGTAGAAATAACGTTTTCAAATTACTTTTTTTCTAATGACTTCTTGATGTATATATAATATATAATTGGTATTCATTTTTTAAATTATTTCAGTAGCAGTTTACGAGTTTTCTCGTAGTGGTAACCCTGTTATCCAGATCGGTAAGTACAGATATCGCAAGTGGTCCGGCAGTAAGGGGTGCAAGATTCGATGGATTTGCAACAAAAATAATTTTGGATGTTTGGCGAATCTGTCGACTATTGATGGAGAAATTGTTAAAATCAATAATGAACACAATCATTAAAATTATTTATTGATTGTTCATTGATTGTCTATTTATTCCATTCTTTAAATAATCAAAGATATTCAAAGTATATGTAAAGTGAATCTTATTCAAAAACAAAATATCGTAATACAAGCACTTTCGTATTTAATATAAAAAATGTCAGTATTGTCAGTCTTACAGGAAGTGCTCTGCATTACAAATGGATTGTACACATTTTTTAAAAGGAATAATTCCAGTTCCTATTATTTGCCTTCAAAGCTTCGTATTTCTATGTATAATATTCAATTTATATTTTCTTGCTTAGGCTTTGTATATCTAGTCATAATTAGGCCTAGGACTGTCAGTATTTAATATTAAATTATTTACTTTCGTTATACAATGTATAACGGGGGTATGTATATTATGTTCTTGTTGTTTGTAATATAAAAGTAGATACAATGTATCTTCTTTCAACCTGTAATTATTATAAATAAATTTATATAAATTTTATAATTGAGGAAAGGACATAATGAAAAAGTGCACATAATAAAGCGTCGAACCGGATAAGCTAGGAAAAACTGCACTAGTGTGTAATGTATTGATTTTACCATTTTTGTATTGCTTTTTATCTAAAATAGCGACACACTTAATTTTGTGTCCCTAATCCTCGCAGGAAAAAACATATTATGTTTATTCATTAGTGAGTTATCTTATGGTTAATGTTTCAAAAAAAATATTTGGTGGAACAAATCAACTTTCTTCATATCTGCTGTTAAGGTTTTGTTAAGGGTAGTAACCCCCATAACTCCCTTCCTGCGAGGATTAGGGACACAAAATTAAGTGTGTCGCTATTTTAGATAAAAAGCAATATAAAAATGGTAAAATCAATTCATTACATGCCAGTGCAGTTTTTCTTAGCTTATCCGGCTAGAAAGATAACTAAATATAAAGGGTATATTTAGTTATCTTCTTTTCTCACTGACAGTATTTACATGTACAATTGTATTATGTTAATTTACGATCATGGCCATTGGTTTAATATTATAATGGTAGCTGGCTTGAGGTAAAAATGCATTCAATATATTTGAACAGTGTTGACTTAGGAAGGACCCAAATACTATTTATAGATACGATTTTCAAATTCATACTTCTCATTTAATACTCTGAGGCTATGCAATTTGTCGATTTCTTTCGGCAATTAATATATATCTCGTTCATGCATAGGACCTTAAGTTGAATTCAATTCTTTAAAAGATTTACAATTTTTCCTTTTCAGTGTATAAATTGGGTTCCTGAATATTTGAAACTTAGAATGTTACTACTAGTTTTTTAATAAATTTATTTATTTTAATATATTTCTTTAATTATTAAGTCAAATCCAGCAACATTAGCTTTAAGCAGAAATTTAATTATGAGGGATAAAATGATGAACTAGTGGGATGTAACCATCAATTTACTGTAAAGGCATAATGTAATTTCTGTTTGTTTTTTATTTACATATATGTGAGTCTTTGGTCTCTTGAAATATTTTTTTTAGCTCTCTAATTTAGCCCAGAGCTCTCTAACACCATAATCACTGCTGCACTGGCCAACTATACACACAAAATCATTTTGCATGCAATAGCGAGCTATACAATTCAAATTCTTTTTTATAATTATGGCAATGCCATCCTTCCGTTCTTAAAGAACTGGAAAAGAAAATTAACAATTTAGGAAACGTCAAAGGATATCTGTAGACAATTTGTAAGTTTTATATTGTAAGTTATAAGTTATTTAAAGCAATTTAAAGTAATTTAAATATAAGTTACTTAAAAATTAAGTTATGTTAAAATAATAATTATAAATATTCAATATAATTGTCTAATACTCTGTACTTCTAATTTTAGTTCCTATATTCGTGAAATCACGTTACGGAAAACCTGCGATACAAGTAGGCCCGTACAGGTTTAATCGGTGGAGTGGAAGCAGAGGTGACAAGGCTCGCTGGGTCTGCACGAGGGACCACGGCGGATGCAGGGCCAAGATTTATACTTACGAAGATGCCATCATAAAAATGTTCAATGTTCACAATCATTGATATTCTGTAATAAAATTTAGATAAATCAAGGCTTTTATTGTAATATTTATTATGAACTAATAACGTTATGTTATTATTTGGTTATTTTTAGTGCAGAATGTAGTTGCTTTTAAATATGTTTAATAAATATTGTACATAGAAAAAGCTATTAAATACTAAGAGTGGAGTGGTCTAGTAAAATAAAGAGTTTCTAATAGAAATTGATTATATTTGTTTATTTTTAAAATTTCTCTTCAATATATATTTTTTTTAGTGTCTGTGTTGTCCGTATATGTTGCTTATATCTAATTAGCACATTATTAAGTATGTTTGTTACAGGTTTAAAATTAATCAATTCTCGTTACGGTAACGCTGTAGTGCAGTTAGGTAAATATAAATTTAGGAAACACAGCTCCAATGGGGCCAAGTCGAGGTGGATATGTAATTATGACCAAAAAGGATGTAGGGCGAGACTATGGATGATTGAAAATGAAATTGTATACTATAATGATGCACATAACCACTGAGCTAAATGCGGCTAATAGTTAAAGATAATTAATAAATATAAAAATGACGTGATATTATAATAATACTCAAGACAATTAAAATATATATATTTTTTATTACGTAATTTTTTTTTGTTTCCTTGATACTTTTTAATAAAATTATATGATAGCTAGATTTTGACAGATATAAGTAATAATATTTAATTAAATAAATTATTTGACCGTTTCTTCAGTCAGTCTATAGAAATATTTTCTAAGTAAATGTCAATCATGTGATTAGCTTAATACGTAAAATATTATTTCATACAAGTAAAATCAGATGTCATTAATATTTATAAATTCAAGTAAGCTTTATTATTAATATTGAACTGATCGTTACGATCTTTAATGTGAAACAATCAAAAGGTAGTGCATAAAACATAATATTTTTTAAATTATTTGTCAAAAAATTATTTGCTAAATTCTCATTATAGGACCAATGTATATTAAATCACGTTCCGGAAATCCTATGATCCAAATAGGAGGGTACAAGTTTAGGAAATGGAGTGGCAGTAGAGGCGCGCGGTCTAGATGGATATGCAATTTCGATAACAAGGGGTGTCGGTCGAAGATATGGACTGTTGACGACGAAATTATATATTACAATAACAATCATAATCATGATTAAATCAATTAAAATTAAATCATATGAATCAAGATTCAATATGGCGCTGAATAATTTTAGAGAAGAAGAAAATGATTTATCATTATTTTGTCTATATTATTTAATAATGAAATGAATTATAATAAAAATATTGTGTATGAAGTTGTAATATGTAAAAAATAAAAAGTATATGGGCACAATTATAAATTTCTTTCATTTGTTATATAATTTTATTATTGTTTCAAACTAATAAAATTACTAGTGAATTAAGTAAACAAGAGGTCTAAAGCAAAGAGAGCAAAAAGGTATAAGAAGTCTAAAGCAGTTATATAACACACATAGCATGTTGATAATTTTCTTTTCGTCCTACCTCCGTTCCTAATTTTCTTAAATCGATGTCTAATGTAAAAGCAAATTGTTTTAAATATATAATATGTATCTTACCTTTAGAATTATAGGGACCTAATCAAAAAAATCATGACATTGATTCTTGCCTCGTAACGACTTAAAACAGCGATGTTTATCGACTTTGATTAAAAGACAGGAATATAAACTAGAATACTAATAGAAAAACTTTGACATACAAATCTATATTGACGTTTCCCAAAAAATGATATTTTTTAAACAGCTCGCTTTAGTTCTAAAGGTGCGATATATATAATTTTTTAAAGTTAAGTCACTCTCATTCTGTATGTGCAACGTTAGGCTTTATTCTTCAGTTCGGCTTCAAACGTCATTGGGCGGTAAATGGTTATGTATGGGATTAGTCCGACACTAACCCCTACTACGACGAATACTGTTCACGATAAATCAATATTAAATTTTAATGTATCTACGACTTTTTTTTATAGATTTCTACAACTTCATGTTTATTCCCTCTCGGTTTGGAAATCCACTAATATTGATGAATGATTACAAATTCAGGATGTCAGGAAAAAAAACTGGCCCTAGGATTCGTTGGATATGCAACTTCGACCATTTGGGTTGCAAAGCGAAAATTTTTACTCATAATAATAGAATTGTATCGTGCAATGCCGTTCATAATCATTAATTTTATAATAATTTTTGTATGTAATAATTTGGTTTTTGGGTTATTTTTATAAGTTACCATTTTAATTATTAAAACATTACTCTAATCATTGTTTTTCATCAATATTATTGTTAATGTTACGTTATTGCGAAGCATGTTTTATCTGATTTAATCTATATTAAATTTTACAATGTTTAATTTTCATGATTTGGACGTATTTTCATATTTTTCTACATATTCTGTTGATAGACTTTTTTAAATAGGACAAATGAGTTATAATAATCAAGTTATAAAGATATAATAAAATAACTATGTTGGATTTTAATAATTTAGGCGAAATGTTTTTAGGATATTTGCAAAAAGGGATTAATGTTAAGTGTTTTAATTGATTATGTTTTTTTTTGTAATGCTATATATGAATTTTCTAATTAAATTAAATAGTATTTTTAATGATTTTTTTTTCTTTTTATGTGATGTAATGGTAATACAATAAAAATATTTTTCATGTTCTAAAGAAAGTAATATAAAGTAAAATAAATAATCTTTCATAATTTATTCTACAAATATACAGAAGCTGTATTTAAATCTCAAACGTGTCATATAAAAATTACAGAAAAGATTTTATACTCAATTAATGTCGGCCACTGTTTCAGATCCACAGTTCCTCTTATCCCGTTCCGGAAACCTTGTAATACAAATAGGCAGGTATAGATTTAGAAAAGCTACAGGCGGCCGAAGTCCTAAGACGAGATGGATCTGCAACAGAGACAAGATAGGCTGCAAAGCGAAAATCATGACTATTGATCAAGAGATTGTAAAAATAAATAATGTGCACAACCATTGACTTTTTCATGTATTTATAAACTTAATTTTATCAAATTTACGTCCATAAATTATTTTATACTGATACAACTAAGAAACTAGTGACGAGACTAGGTCCCACCTAGAGATTATGAGGATATGAATGAAGTTATAAACTTTGTACTTGCTATTTAAAAGAAAATAATATGAGATAAACTGACTTTTGACTTCTGACTTGTTTTTCAGTCAGTTGAGATTTCAATAATTATTAAATGTTTATTTTATCGAGAAATTATATTTATCATTAAAAATGAAAATTCTATTAAGTATTCTGGCGTAGTTGCAATGTTTCACGGTATTTGTTATGTTATAATTATTGCGTTTCTTTGAATGAAGGAGAGATTTAAATATTAGGAATAGTATGATTTAAGATTTATAACATGAAATTAGTATGAGTATATAATTAATTGACGAATAAATGAATTATTTTTTAAATCACGGTTATTTTATTTTTAAGTAAGTTTTTTCACTAATCACATACATTTTCACTTCAATATGGCATTGGTAAAGGTTGAGAGATTGTTGTAGATATTATGTTTACTTGTTGTGGTTTCGACCGGTTGTCGGTTCGATCCCCACTCCAGGAAATGGAATTTTTCATTTCCTGCGTATGGTAACAAGGCAAAGTGCGGCGTTGAGTTCCGCCACTCAGCACGTAATGCCTCAATTCGGCGGAAAGTGGGGAACGGAGTGTCTTAACACTAGGGTCCCTCTGCCCACCCTGCTATATGCGGGATACAGTCTGAAGCTATGTATGTATGTACGTTTTCTTGTGTTATAATATATTTAATTTTTTATATACCTTTAAAAATTCATTATAATTTTTTCTTTAAAAACATTCTCTACAGTAAAAATGTATAATAGTAGACTTTAAAGGTAATTCATATATTTTTCGTAGTTAACTCAAATTTATGAAGCAAAAGTTTATACTTTTAAAATTTTCAGAAGCTGTATTTAGTACGTCAAGATATGGCCAACCAGTGATTTTAATGGGATCTCATCGTTTTAATAAGAAGTACTCAGATAGTCTGGGTCGGAGGATAAGGTGGGTGTGCGTGCGCGCTCACAAAGGTTGTCAAGCGAAAATAGTCACTTATGCTAATATGATTATATCCTGCTATAATGTACATTCTTGTAATAATCAGGGATAATTTCAATAATTAGTAGTTATATTAATATAAAGTTTATATCTATGTTTATATATTAAATTATTAGTATCATGAATGGAGTTTTATATATTATAATTATTATATTATTTCATATATACAGTCATTTATTATATATTATTATTATTATTTTTTTTATAAGAGACGAGATGAATTATAAATTAGATTGATACAAATATTACCAAACTTTTGACATAACACGTACTGCTATACGTTTAAACACGACATAGTGTTCGTTCACAGTCTAACAAATCTAATTGGTGATAAATAAATATAATTTTCTTATACAGTTCCGTTACAATTTTTTAACAAATATAACTCTATACAAACAAATAAGGTAGGGGTAAAAAATAAGGGTTATGTGTATTTGAGAAGGCCTCTTAAGCCTCTCCCTTTATCCTCTCTCTTTGCAACAGAATGAGCCCGGTACCTGCACGGTAAATTTATGGAGTGCTAAGGAATTTTCTCTTCATAATAAAGGATATTGATTTAACATTCAATTTATTTAGTTTTACAATATTAATACTATTTTGTTAGTGTCTCTGGTTACACAATAGAAGTAAAAAATTCTGACACTTAAGAACATGTGTACATTGTTATTTAATATTTATTATGTATGTATATATATAAAGTTTAAATAAAAAAATCTTAGTTGTGGCTTTCGTATTATGTAAGAGAGAAATTTAAATTAAAACCTATGAATATATATAAGCTTTTATTTTATAATCAATTATAACAAATTACTGACGTATTTACACCTTTTGTTTTCTTCATATCGATTCTATTCGACCTTAACATGTCGTAAATTTTATATAGTAATAAAATTCAGTTTTTAAAATTCAATTGCACCAACCTCAATACAATCAAAAATATATGTTTTATATAAAATATTGGTGTCTTTTTTTATTTTTAAAGTAATTTTTGTATAATAGTTGCAGAGATTTTAACAACGAGACATGGCAGACCTGTGATACAAATAGGCGAATATCGATTTAATTTGTGGAGTGGCAGCAAAGATAAGAAAAGAAGAAGGTGGATTTGTGTGAAGGTTCATTCTGGCTGCTCATCAACTCTAATAACAGTGGAAAATGAAATAATACGATATAAACCCCATAATCATTGAAATTAGATAAAAATAAATTATTTGACGATTGTTATTTAAAACATGATTTATATTTTTATTTTCATGCGTTTCCCAAGTCCAAATTATACAATTTTTTTATAAATTTTAGTCCGTTTTATCCTGATATACTTTTAAGTTATATTAATGTTTTACTTAAATAAGCTTAGTGATATTTTCGTAAAAGATTAACGGACATTCATTCGTTCAGCTTCGTAAAACTTTTTGTATGAGACAACATTAACCTATTTATAGTTCAAATATATTACCACTTAAGGTAATCTCACATAAATGGTATTGGTTCAGTGTATAAATTCAGACTTCATACTTCTTCGCAACTTTTAAATTTTCAATTGGTGCATTAATTTAAACAAAAATCTATAACTTTAGCATAAATAATTAAGTCTTTTAAATTCAATCCATAATCATTACACATGGCAAATAATTCACGGATAGGTATGTAATGTATTTAAGTATCATCACTTTACAGATGCTGTGTTTACTTTATCGCGTTTCGGACAACCGGTCATGCATTTAGGACAATACCGATATAATAGAGTCGGCTCTAATGGCCCCGTAGCTAGATGGCGATGTTCCATGAAAAGCCAAGGGTGTCCGGCTACTGCAACCACACTTCTAGATGAAGTTATTAAAATAAATCACGACCATTGTCATTGTATATGTGTTTTATTTTACGTCATTAAAATGACGATATCCCTTTAATGAGTAGAATACAGATTTTTAGCTTAATTTATTGGTTTAATATCTTGAAGTATTGACAGGTTACAAGTAATATTTTTAGTAATAATTTTTTAATGTACTTTTCTAGTTGTTTTTTCTACAACACGGAATGGAAATCCAATGATTTTAATAGGACCCTATCGATTCCACAAATATTGCAGAAGTAAGGGACGACAAGCAAAGTGGGTGTGCTCAAAGATGTCGCGTAACTGCTGCAGAGCAACTCTAACAACTTTTGATGACCAAATTATCTGTCAGAAACGGGAACATAATCATTGATTAATTATATTTATACATATTTATTCAACTTTTTATTATTTAAGCAATACATGTAAGTCTGTAGAGCCAATAAATTATTAAAATTCACTTTTCTAGTTTCAATTCGCTTTTTATTTTAGAGTGGCTTGCTACTTAGACTATTATAAATTTCAATCTTCTGCATATAACACTATGTCAAAGTACTCTACAGTTACATTTGTATAACTAAATTTTATACGTTAACTCAATTATAAGTCCAAAAATATCTATACTTTGGTAAAATTTTTACAACTTTTGAAATTCTCTTTAAGAAGTTCTTAAAAGTTTTGCTGTTTAAAGATCCCAAAAAATGCCTTGCACTTTTCTTATTTTTGCTACCCTTTATTTTTTAATTATATTGTAATATTATTGTGTTATATAATTATAAAAATGATGCAAATAGTATCTATAAATTAAATCTAAGAAATATAATTTTTAGACTACTTTTTAAATATGACAATATTTTTTACATATTTTAGAGTTAATATACAGTACCACCCGTTTTGGAAACCCAGCTTTACTACGAGGGAAGTACCGGTATAATAAATACTGCAGAAGCAAAGGACCTAAAGTAACTTGGGTTTGTACAAGAGCATGTAATGGCTGTAGAGCCACCGTCATCACGATCGATGGTGAATTCATTACATGCAACAACCAACATAATCATTGACTTTGTTTTAATTATTATTATAAAAAAGCATTATTAAATTTATATTATTAAACAGACTTTGTATTTTATTTGTGCCATTTATATAACTAGCTTCTGCACGCCACTTCGCCCGTAGGGGGTGTCGATAAAAAATATATCTTTATCAAATTTATATTTTATGTTATTCTGTTGTATAAGTTATACTACTGTAAAGTTTCATTTAAATCTGCTTTTTGTTAAAAATTGTCACGATTAAGAAACGTCCATCCCTTTTCACTATATTTATTGTAAATAAATTACTTGTTATTGTTCTTAACTGATTTGTTTTCAAATTTAGTGAATTTCGATGGATCAGTTGGAATTATGTATGACAACTGACGACTAGCTAATACAAGTGACACTGATAAAGCGATTTGTGTTCAATTGGCACGCTCGAAAATCATAAATAAAGAACTGAAATAGTTAATGTAAAACTTACTGGGAGCTTCAGTAATGTATTATTTATGTCATGTATATTATAATGTAACAGATATCTGTTAAAAAAATATAGAAGTAGTAGTACAAATATGTAGAAAATTTATATTTTTTAAATAAATTTCATTTTATTTAATTTGTAAACCAAATATTTTTTATTGCAGTTAAATATACAACATCGAGATTCGGTCAACCAGTTATACTTCTGGGAAGATATCGTTACAATAAATATTGTAAATATAAGGGACAAATCAAAGGTCTTTGGAAATGTTCCCGATCGTCGAATGGATGCAAAGCAACACTTACCACTGTTGAAGATGTGGTTGTACAACAAAATAACTTTCATAATCATTAATTTTTCTATTACTGTCTTTATTCGTCAACATATCAACTTTAATATTTTCCTGGGCAGGGTAGTGAAAGGTAATCTAACGTCAAGCCATTTGGTTCTTCACTTTCCGAAAAACCGAGACATTGCTTGCTGAGTGGCGAATTTTAACCCCGCATTTTAAATATAAAATGCGGGGTTAAAATCCGCCACGTTACGGGGTTAAATCTAAATGGGTTTAAATCTAGTAACATACTAGAGCGGGGAATCCCGAGCATTTTACGCTTTTTTCTTAACATTTCCCCACTTTCCGCCGGATTGAGGCAACGGGTGCTGAGTGGCGGAACTTAACGCCGCGCTTTGCCTTGTTACCAGAGCAAGGAAATGAAAATATTAAATATCATTAAAAATGTTCATTTTTTGGAGTGGAATCGAACCCACAATCCGTCGCGTTTACAGTCGCACGCTTGTACTTCTGTGCCATGACAGGCGACAATTTATTTATTTTTTAATATTTTTTATAATATCATGTATTTTTAACGGAGTTACTATTTAATTTTTTCACTCTCCGCCCATTTTGTGTTAGGTGGTGGAATCTTACGTAGAGCTTTTTTTTACGTAGTTAGCAGACCAATATTTGACGAATCTAATTCTTAAGAATATTTATTTTTTCTTACTATTGTCATCTATCTTTATATCTTGTTAATATAATTATGAAATAAAATATTTTCATTAAATCGTGTCTTCTTGTAGACAAGAATATTGTAGCTTTGTAATATGAAAATTATCAAACATATCAAATGTTAAGTATTATATGTAGCATAGCAGAGATAATCTAGCGTCAACATTCTTTTTAATTTCAAACATTGCATGTTGAATTCAATGCTACGCTTACCTAACCAGAGCAGAGTAATTAAAATAATTTTAATGTAACAATTCTCCCAAGGGGCATCGAACCTATGACTGTTTACAGTCAGACAATTTTTTATATATATTGTATATACATATTAAAACGAAAATCGCATACAGTGCTTGTCAAATTGAATTTGCGATTTATTTGTTGCGCACCTGCATGTGTTTATTTACGTACATATATTTGAATTTATTGCAGAAGCAGTATTCAGAACATCTAGATTCGGAAGACCGGTGATAGAAATAGGAAATTATAGATACAACAAGTGTAACAAGAGCAGCGGCTTAAAAGCGTTTTGGCGTTGTTCATCCAAGTCTTATGGATGTCGCGCCACTATTACTACACTAGATAATGTTATTGTGAAAGTTAATAATAAACATTCTCATTAGATGGACTTTTTTATGAAAATTTCTTCTACTTGCTTCTTCTTTATTTCGTTTTCGTCTTTCTTCCTTACGTTTGTTACGTTATGACAAACAAAACATATAAAGTTTCGAACTATGCTGGAATAATCCAGTATAATAATAATATATGTAAAAAAGATATATTATAAGTAAAAAAATGAGTATTTAATTTATAGAATTAAGTAAAGTATTTAAATGTTTAAAAATGAATCTAAGTCATTACTATAAATGTCTATTATGTTTACTTCTCGGTATTTTGAGAAGGTTTTACCTTCACCAAATTATTACATTCTTAATTTTAATGATACGCATGAAAAAATAATAGCTTTAATAATATTTATAAAAGTTCTCCTGTCAGAGTGACTTAAGATAGTAACATACTTGAATGGTCCAAACGCACAGCATCAAATTCCGCATAATGGAAATTTTGCCATATATTATACCATTTGTGTTTATAATATTTTTATATAAAAATAATTTGTTTAGTGCCAGTATATGGGACATCGCGATGTGGGAGACCGGTCATAGTGTATGGAAATTATCGTTATAACAAGCACAGCAGATGTAAGGGACCTAAAGTGTTTTGGATGTGCTCTAAATGGTGTTACGGATGCAGAGCTTCGCTTACTACCTATAAAAATCATATCATTGTAATTAAAGACCATCACAAACATTGAAATGTGACAAGGGAAGAATCAAATCTGATATTATGAATAATGTATTAAAAAAAACTCAAAATCTCCTTTCGTTTCGTTGGGCGGCGCTGTTCACTCACCATCAGGTGGCCCGAACTCGTTTGCCTTGTCTTTTCCATAAAATGATGTTTCTTTTTATACTTGCTTGATAGCTAATAAATTTAGTTAAGATCTGATGAGTAGTTTTTGAGTTATTCGTAACAATCTAACCTTTTTAGAGCATTTTATTTGAAGTCGATTTTTTTAATATTATTTAGCAACATATTGCATAATATTATAATTTAAACTGAATAAACAAAAACATTATATTCTACAAAACTACAAAATCATTATAATATCTAAAGTTTCCTAAGTTAATATTTTTCTCATTATCTAAAGGTTTCATTTTCTTTATGAAGATTTGTATTATTATAAAATTATAAATATTAAAATCTTGGAAACTTTTTAATCGCTCTCTTGTAAAGTTGTGCTTTTGCAATTGCATCAGTGAACGGAAGACCCATCGATAGGTGAGGTAGGTATGAGAAGTATAATCAAAAATAAAGAAATGAAATTAAGCAGTAGACAAAATACTTTTTTGATTAATTTAAATAATAATTATTACAGGACCTATATTCAAGACATCCCGTAAAGGAAAACCTGTCATTGAAATGGGAAGTTATCGATACAACATATGTAACAGAAAGATAGGTCCAAGAGGTGTATGGGAGTGCGGCAAAAGACGAATAACAGGGTGTAAAGTAACACTTGTCACTGTTGAAGATGAAATTGTTAAAGTAAGCCATGTTCATAATCACTGAATAAACCTGGTGACTTTTATTATCTTGTTTTCTTTTATCACTCAGCACGCAATACGGCGGAAAATGGGGAAAGGTAATCTTTAGAGAATGGCGAGTTAACACTAGGTTCTCTGGTTCCCTTTGCTTACCCTGTAAGGTGCGGGATACAGCGTGAAGCTTAAAAAAAATTTTTTTTTATTCTAAAATTTTATTTACGAATTATAGAAAAACGTGTCATTAAAAAAAATCTTTTTCTCCTTTTACATTCAGTACAAATTTGGAGAATATATAATGTATGTATGACCAAATGGCAAAAACTTGAGACAGTCGCTTAAAAATATAATATGATTAACTATTTTTCTTTTCATGAGTATAGTATATACATTCGGACATCCAAATGAAGAAGTTATTGTAATTTGGTGTATTTGATTTGTTTTATTTAACAATATGATAGTACCTTAAACATTTATATATACCCTCTTATGTATCTAAAGTTTCGTAAGGATATAATTTAGGAATTACTCAATAGATTCACTTTCACTTTTTTTTCTTTATCTATCTATTATTATAAAGATTTATACAATCTTAGGAACTTTTATATCATTCTCCTGTAAAGTTGTGTTTTTGCACTTATAACAGTGAACAAAGACCTGTCCACAAGCGAGGTGCAATAAAAATTAAATTAAAAAGTTAAGAAAGTTATTTGATAATTTCAATAATTCATATTACAGTACCTGTATTCAAGACATCACGTAAAGGAAAACCTGTCATCGAAATGGGAAATTATCGATACAACATAAGTAGACATGCCGGTCCAAAAGGTGTATGGGAATGCGGCAAAAGAAGAATAACTGGGTGTAAAGTAACACTTGTCACCGTTGAAGATGAAATTGTTAAAGTAAACCATGTTCATAACCACTAAATAAAAATATATGCTTTTATTACTATAATTTTTTTTTTATTGTCTTATTTGTTATTATAAAATTTATTCGTGAATTCTTTAAACTTCTTCTATTACATTCTGTATAAGTTTTGGAGAACATGTAGAGTATGTATGACCAAAAAGTTGGTGTGTATCATATAAACGCGGGATCACAGTAGATTTTTTTTTTTTTTTTTTTTATACCACGACGGTGGCAAAAAGGCCCACCTGATGGTAAGTGGTTACCGCAGCCTATGGACGCTTGCAACACCAGGGGCATCACTTACGCGTTGCCGACCCTTCAAAAACCTATTTATTCCCCTTTTGAAGAACCCCATATTGCAGCCCTCTGGGAAAACCTCGGCAGGGAGATCATTCCACAATTGGAGAGTCCGCGGAAGAAAGTTCCTTTGAAATCGAACTGTTCGGGACCATTTAGGCTCCAAAGTGTGAGCATGAACTCCCTGTCGATGGCGAGCGGTGCGATGGTGAAAAGTAGCCGTGGGCATCATGTCAAAGAATTCTTCAGAACACAACCCATTATACAAGCGGTAGAACACGCACAAGGAAGCAAAGTCTCTCCTTAGACTTAAGTGCTCGATACCGCTTGTGAGTGTGGGATCATCGACAAGTCTCACAGCTCTTCTTTGAACCGAGTCAAAAGGTTTTTTATTTTAGTTATCTATAAGATTTATATGTATTCTTTGAAATATGTAAATTAAATTGTGACGAAAATATAACGAGAAAATATGTTTTGTTTAGATAATCCGAAGATCTTTCTAGTAGATATAAATGCAACGAAACGGAAAGCTCAAGTGAAATGCAAAAAGAAATCTAAAATCAAGAAGAGACAGAGAAAGATACGGAATAACCTGCCAAAATCTGCGAAAGACGGTGATCGTAAAGGTTGTCAAATTCGACTGTGCAATAGAAACAAGGCGGTGTATACCTGTGATAAGTGCAATAAATACGTTTGTGGCCCATGCACGTCCAAGATGACATGTACTTGTAAACTATGTCTCTCGTAGTGTTTCACCATACTATAGATAATTTATGTTACTTTAAAACAATTTCACAAACTCTTTTTGTTGTTTTTTGTTAAGTAATATTTATTAAATAAAATGTTATTTATATTAAATTACTTTTAATATTCGCTCACGTGGTCAATTGCAGGTAATGAATATTTACCCGAATAAAATAATGATTTAGTATTTAATTCATACTGAATTAATAATAGATAAGAAATTATTATTACAGATACTATTTAGTACTTTTTAATCGGCTTCAAAAAAGGTGGAGTTTCTTAATTCGATTCAATTTTTTTTAATGGGTTAGTGCATAACTTTTTACTAGGTGGACTAATTTTGATAATTTTTTTTAAATGAGCTAGCGCTTCTGAGTAGTTTTTGGGTTGTTTGTAAAAATTTCACTGTTTAATGCAATTTATTTAAAGTCGGTTTTTTTAATTTCAATTATTTTTTGTTTTTTTTTTCTTCACGCTGTATCCCGAATATAGCAGGGTAGGCAATATAATTTCAATTATACTAATAATATTTTTGATTATGTTTCAGACACGCCTCAATTCATTACGTCTGCACGTGGCAACCAAATGATTAAAATAGGTCATTATAATTTTAGTTTAGAAAGGAGGAAAAGTAGGTTGGGAGACGGGCCGAAGAAGCGTTGGGTGTGTAGCCATTGTTCTAAGGGATGCAGATCTGTCATTGTGACTGTCGATGATGTTATCATTAAATACAAAAGTGAACACAATCATTAATATAAATATTTATGTATTTATGTAAAAACAATATATGTGCTACTTTTTTTTTCTAATTTTGTTTTATTCTTGAAGGACTTTATTTTATTTTGTTATATAAAAAATCAATTTTTTTTTCTTATTATTTCAGTTATTTTTACTACTACAAGATCTGGGAAAACCGCAATCATATACGATGGCTTCAGATATAACCAACACAGCAACACTAGAGGCGAATTTGGTTACTTTGTATGTGTCAAATGGAGCTGTGGATGTAGAGCTTCCTTAAAAACCCACAGAAACAGACTGATTATTGCCCGAAATCAACATAATCATTATTAGATTTTGAACAAAAACTCGACTTTAATACTCTTAACTTATATGTTTAGTATAAGATTACATTATGTTTAATTTATTCATTTGAACGCTATCATGGCGCGATGAACTGACTATAAATTCATTACTGGTGCGGATTCGATACTTACTCTGGGGAATCTGTTCTGATAAGACAATCGCGGCATTCCATCAGTCAACAAAGTGTTTTACACTAGATTCGCTCTGCCTACCGTGCTAAGTGGGAAAAACATCTTCAGCGGTCAGTCGTAGTGACGAGATATAGCCATCGCTTCTTTAGGCATCCGGGAGGTCTAACTTCAAGGACGGGCATATCATAACACACTTTCTTTTGACATAGTTCCTTGGTTACCATGCAACATAGCCATATCATCTCAGGCTGTGTCATGGATCTTAAGAGTATCACGAATGAATGGGGTCTGCATAAAGCTGCTTGTTATATTTATTAATAAGTAACTAGTACTTAATTTTTTTCTGTTTATAACTTGACTGAATGTATCAATTAATTTTTTTAAAGAAAATTATTACATGAATTTTGTATTTTTCTATTTTTTTAATTGTTCTATTCTTTATTGTTGGCTATTTTAATTACAAATTGACCGTCGTAGTATTATGTTATTAGTATTACGTGTTAAATTAAACCAGTTTTTGTTATATGATTAAAATTACGTATTTTGATCATTTCTTATCGAAAAGTATAAATATTAAATATATCTTGTATTTTTAATGAATAAAAATTTTTATGTCTAAACACGTGTCATCTTTTTAATAATATGTTAACCAGTTAATTTTCTTCTATGGTTTTCAAAACAGGTTTAATAAACGATTTTTTTTCAAATTTAACGGTTTATTTTGTTCATAGGTATAGCTCCAGTGTTTACAACGTCGCTATACGGCAAGCCGGTGATCTTGATAGGTGAACATCGATACAATCTATACAGTACTAGAGGCATAAAGTCGTCCTGGAGATGCGTGAAATGGAGGGCGGGGTGTCGAAGTTCTTGCGTTACCATCGATGATACTGTATTTAATCTCAAAAAAGAGCATTTACATTCCGCTAAATTTTTCCCGTAACACATTCACGATCGCTGACGTAAATTTACGTCATTTAAAATGCTATTCCTGGTTGGCGCTGACGTAAATTCACGTCATTTCAAATTATTATATTGTATTTTCAACATTGATATTTCAAAACACAATTTATACTTTTTGTCCTCCCCTTGACGATATAAGTTTGCGGCAACCATCGTTAGAATTTCATTATATTTGACGGTACTGAGAATTGAATCGTAGAAAATTAGCCGGGCACGAATGTGTTAATACTCGTATATTATGTTTAACTAATATCGTAGAATTACTGTAGATATTTCAAAAAACATTGTTTAGTTACTATAAGAAATGCACTGGAATAAATTTGGTAATATAAAAAATATTATTATTTCATATTTTAATTATATTCATTTATAATTCAACGGTATATATGTATGTAGATCTATCTATATCTTATGAAACGTATTGTATGCTAGAACTGCAGTAGTTGTCTTGTTAAAATTAATACCAATAAGTTATTAATGTAAAATTATAATGAAATATTTTTTAAAATTCTAGTGTCGTTTTCGAAGTCCAGAGCAGGAAAGCCGTTGCTCGTTATTGGTGATTATAAATATAATATACATCAAGAGAAAGACTTTAAACGAATATGGAGATGTCAGAAATGGCGGAAAGGATTGTGTAGGGCGGCTGTAGCAACAATCAATACTGTCTCTGGTGATCTAGTCGCTATTTCGTATACAAAACCCCACAATCATTAGGAGTTTTTCTATTGTCTGTTAATCATGACAAATATTAATTGTTTATATATTAACTTATTGTGGTTTGGCTTAGTTTTATATTTGTCTATTGAACTAATGGTATGATATTTATATTTAAGTGTAATAAAGAAACATAAAAGTTGTCTTAATTGTAAAAAAAAACTACGCGCTAGCTCACTTTATGACTCTCGTCATACAACTTCGACTGACACTGACTAACTACGTTGATATTGAAAGTAGGACTGAAAACTATATCGTCTTTACCACATGAAAGTATTTTGTTGTTATGTATGTATGTACATATAAAAAAAAAGAAAAAGTATATGTCTATCACGCTCTATCCTAATCAGGTTGCATACTTTTTGATTATAGTGCTAATGTTTTCTGTTCTTATAGTTTTGTTGATCTTGATGAAGAGTAGAGTACCTATTACGGTTCTTTATCAGGTTTGCCGGATCTTTAATCGTTATATACCTAACTTCACGCTTTATCCCTAGCGGGGTAGTCAGAGAGAACGGAGCGCCAAACGCTACGGTCCCTGCATACCTCTTTCGCCTCGTCCACAGTCATTAACCTCTTCATGCATGCCCTCAGGGGGGTCTTCATGCTTTTTACGTGACCTTCCTCCAGTATCATTGATACTGTGTTCTCGAAGGTCAACCGAGGTCTCCCCTTACCTCTCTTGCCGCTAATTGTTATATGTCAAAAGAAAATGCCCATCATGCTTAGTAAATAAATAGATAGACAAAAGTTCTGAAAATCATAGTTATATATCTACGAGTATGTATTCTATTACTGTTTCATGAGCCTAATTTTTATTTCATGACTATGTACAATATAAAGACAAACATTTTTTTATATTTTATTATAGTGTAGATATATTAGATAAGATTCTTGAAAATTAATCTATTAATTATTAATAGCTTTTGTAAAATATGTCAATTAAATTATATCACATTAATCATATTTCGCAGTATGCAATATCACTTTATTAATCTTCTTCTTCTTCTTCTACCCCTTATCCCATTATTTGGGGTCGGGTCTCCTTACTCTTGTGCGCCAAGACGTGCGGTCCTGGGTTGTCGGTTCAGGCAACCCCTCTTGTTTTAAGTCTCTAGCGATAGTGGACCACCAGGTCAAAGGCGGGCGGCCTCTACTTCTTTTTGATTCCGGTATATTTAAAGCCAATATCACTTTATTAATATTTTGCATTTTTGCATAGTTTTTATATATAGTCACTGAGACTTGTACTCACTGTAGGTAATGTTATACGTCAAAAGTGTGTGAACGAATACAGTGGAATCTTATAAATTGATGATGACTCAACCTTACCAAGTATACATTGTTTTTTTTTCTTACGTGTTTGTAGTCTTAGGCTACAATTTTCACGATGAAGACGAACGACGAACGACGTTTTTTCAGATGAGCGACGTCTTATGAAAGGTCAGGTTGTTAGGCTTAGGTAATCTTTACCATATTAAATTACCATATTACCATACATCAGCGATGCTTCTTTACATAAAAATATTTTGATCTAATGTAAAATTATGTTAAATACAATACATCCATTAACATTGTTTGAGACATAACACGTATCGTTAAAGTTGCTAATAAAACACAGTTTGAACATTTGTTTATCTTTCCGTTTTTATAACAAGAAAAATCACTTATAGCGAAGTGTTTACATATTTCATACATATTTTTGTAAATCATTGTATATTTTTATAGCTATTTTGTTATTTGGTGCGGAGATACAACTAATATAACTCACATCTGAAATTCCACTTCAGTATTATTTAAGGTACTAACTAGTCAATTTTTTATATATGTACTTATATGTGTACTAATTTATTTATTTTAACTCTTATAAGTTTTAATTTGTATATAAATACAAAATTCTATTTTCAGAAGCAATAATGACAACATCTCGAGCAGGCCGACCCATGGTACAAATGGGGAATTACCGATTTTACAGACACAGTAGTTATAAAGCCGGAAGTACAAAATGTCTTTGGGTCTGCGTTAAGTGGTGTTCAGGATGTCGTGCGTCCATTACTTCTATAGATTCAACTATTGTAAAAATTAATAATGATCATACTCACTAAGGAAAAGACAAATTTTCACGTATATGTCAATGTTATCGCAACTTTAGAATTATCAAAAAAACCTATCAAAAAAATATAATTTTTGGGAAACGACAATATAGATTTCTACATTTAACTTTTTTGGAGACAAATGTTTTTTTTAAATTATATTTCAATTTATATTCTTGTTTTAATCAAAGTCGATAAAGAACGTTTGTAAGTAGCTTCGTGACAAATAATCAAAATCAAAGGTGCGATATATTCAATTGTTTGTACGCACTGCTAAGATAAGATATTAGTGTATTGTCATATTGAGTAAATACTGGATGGGAATTTAATTTGTAATTTTTTAATGTTAAGAATTTTCTTAATTCTTAACATTGAACAGGCTATTGTATTTTATTAATTGTTGTATATATATGCAGTGTTTATTACAAATTATGGTTAATTTTCAAAGAAGTTGTGATCGAGCAATAAACGTGTACGCATTAGTTATCGTCACTTCATTATAGTCACTTTATGAAAGTTGTGATATTACTTTTATTTGTATAGTGCTTAGTGTCGATTGTAAAATACAAAATTCCGTTGTCTCGTAGGAATTTCAGGAAATCGTCTGATAAGAATTTTACATGCCACATTTCATTCTTTTTGTGCCCCGTAGTTTTGTTTGACCGTGGTCTCAGTGAGTAACTGAAGAGGTTTCTATACCATATACTAATATATTTAACTTAGAAAAATAACGTATACTTGAGCGAACTGGAAAATTGACACATAGCAATATTATTATATTAAGTTTAAAATATAATATTAAAAGTAAATATTTTTTTATTTTATCTCTTTATGAATTACATCAACATACAATCACTTTAACATGCTATCAAAATAAACATCTGTATAAAAAACGTAATACATTTTTATAGCGTTCGTTCTGACGGAGTCTAGACAAGGAAAGCCGGTAATCGAAATAGGCGAACATCGTTTCTACAGGCACAGCAGTTACAGGCGGAATAATCGGCGATGCTTTTGGCGTTGCAGTAAATATCGTATGGGATGCAAAGCCTCACTGAACAGTATAGATGACCAGTTAGTCAAGATAAATAATATTCATAATCATTGAAAATTGTACAATGTTATGTTATTAAAATGAAAATATATTATATGTTGAAATATACGTGTTTTATACTTAAACTGAAATAAATATATTTTTATTTATTTTTTATACTTTATTCTTGTTATCTGGTTGTGGGATGTACAATACTTCTCACTAAATATGTGCAGAAAAATATATTCAATTATTTAGTATTATTGTTTTTTTATTCATTAGAATATTTATTTGTAAAAAGAGCGGAACTTGATAAATACAGAAGTAACCTGACATTTTTGCGTAAATACTATTTTGATTCATTCGGACAGAAGTCAGAAGAAGAGAAGAATTCTCTTATATATTATAACATTATAAGGACAGTATATAAGGACAGTATATAAGACAACATATTTTTTTAAAATAATGTTAAAACACTCTGTTCTCCATTTTCTGCCCTAAATCGATTCATTGTGGTTTACGTGATATATTACAGCGTTGTACAGCGGAGCTTTATTAGCGGAGGAAAAAAGTAATTGGAGTACAATTATTACTCCGAGTACGAATCGATTTCACGGACCAGAAAATTGTGTCTGAAAATCATTAATATACTTATTTATACATATGTATTAGTGCTATAAAATATATTGATATACTTTTAGAATTTATAGACAATATTTTTTCAGAACCTGTCTTCGCATTGTCAAAATTCGGAAACCCTGTAATTGTTATAGGGCAATACAGATTTAATAGGTATAGCCGTGCGAAAGGACCAAAAGCACAGTGGGTGTGTAGCAAGTGGAGTAGGGGTTGCAGGGCGTCTATCACGACATTTGAAAACGAAATCATTAAAACCAACCCTAATCACAAACATTGACGTTAGAATATTTCATTTCAGGGGTCTAATGACAAAGGCAAAGTCCATCTTTCACTAACCAACGCGGCAGTCCATTACATTTTTAAAGTAAAACTTTAAAGTGTTAATCACAGACTTAGGAAACGAAAACATATTTAGAAAATGTATAAAAATTTTAACACAGCGGGACTCGAACCTACGCCTCTTAGACGGTTTTCAAGAGGCGCGGGTCTCTAAATATGTAGTCCATCATATTTTTTAAGATTCCAAGTTAACCGAAATAGCTTACGATTAAATTAAAATAAACTATATCAAAATTATACTTAACGAAATACATTACAACTAAAAAGATATATAATATGCCTTCCCTTCCCTTTGTCTTGCATTTGTATTGCTCTATTTTTGTAAATTGCATTAGCTGGACTTTGCCAACATTGTTATTACACCTCTGATTTGTAGTATACATTGTATATTGTCTTATGATATTAACCTTTATTTAGAAAATAAATTGAAAAAAATAATTTAAAATTATTTTCTTTATTTTATAAACCTTTGAATAGGCTTTTTCTCATGTATATAGGTAATACCTTATTTTCTTGTAATTAAATTTAGCATTTTATATTATACTAGTTTCTTTATATTATACTAGTTTTTTTATATATTTTCAGAGCCTATATTCACTCTCACTAAGTTCGGTAGACCTGTACTTACGATGGGGGAACATCGTTACAACCTGCATAATCGGGACTTTGTAGAAGAGAACGTGAAAGTGCAATGGTTATGTTCTAAAAAGAACAAAGGTTGCCGTGCCAGTATATACACTATTAATCAAGCGATTATATTTCAAAAGAATGAACATAATTTTCATTAAAAACTACATATAACTATACCATATTAATAAAAACGTAGCTAGGAATAAATAAATAATTTCATGTAATTAAGATTGGTTTTATTTAATATTTCTATTAGGAATATCTACTTTAAATAGAAATAGATATATTTTATGTTCTTCAAGGACTACTAACTTGTAATAGTACCAAAACTATGAGATGAAATGATGAAACTATGAGATGATATAAGCTAATTTCTTCATGTTTTAATTTTTTTTAAGTAATATAGTAAAATTATTCCTTTCCAGAAGCAGTATTTGACTTGTCAAAATATGGTTATCCCATGATCAAAATTGGTGCCTACAGATATAACCGGAGAAGTTCCTATAGAGGACTAAGAGTGCAATGGCGATGTTCCATGTGGTCTAAAGGTTGTCGCTCATCTATCATCACTTATGATGATAAAATCATTGGCATGTTGGGAGATACTCATACTCATTGAAGTGATATTTGTTTTGAAATGTAATTAAAATATGTTATAGAGCTTCTTAGTCTATATTTTCTCTGAAGCTTAGGTCATTTTTTAGATTCACGCTGTATACCGCACATAGCACCCTGCTTTGTGCGGGATAAGGCAGTGGGAACCAGAGAACTTAGTGTTCACTCCGTAGTAGGCACTCCGTTCTCTTTCAACATTTCCGTTGCTCAATCACCGCCGAATTAAGGCTTTGTGTGCTGCGTTGCGAAACTCAACGCCTCACTTTCCCTTAGCCAGGGCGAGGAAATGAAAATACTAAATATTATTTAATATTTTCATTTCCTAGCGTGGAAATAGAATCCATAACCTGTTGCACTTACAGTTACACGCTTGTGCCTCTGCGCCACGACAGGCTTTTATCTTAGGTCATGTTTATTTATTATGCAACTTAATCGACGGGTATTGAGTATCGGCCCTTATTGTAATAAGGGGTGGCAATAGCGAATCATTTCAAGCTAAACTGGTATTTTCGATACTGATATCAGGAATCCCGGTAAATCTTGGCACCCCTCTTTTTTTGGTATCTTCGTAAATTGAATTCATTACAAAGCATCAATTATTAGTAAGCATATTGTTATAATCATGTTATTGTTGTATATTGTATCTAAGTCATGTAAGAGATTTCATAGAAATAGGAAATTAAATTATTTAATTATTAAATAAAAACCATTTTTAATCAACATGAAATAATTTCATATTACGTCAGTCTAGTCTAGATTTAAAACTATTGAGATTAAGGTTAAAATAATAATCAAGTATACTAAAAAATTATCTTTTAATTATTACCATAGTAATAATTTTCAAAATATCATATATGTAACACTCGTAATATATACTTATGCGTATAAAGTTTCTGTGTGTTGCCTATTACAAAATTTTACACCTTCTTTGTTGTAAAATGTAAATAGTAACTTAATGGTAATATTACAGCTTTGGATTTATAAATTCTTGTCTTTATAACTAAAAAAGTATCAAAAATTTCTTCATAATATTTTACGATGTCTATAAAAATATAAAATATAATTTTAAATATGTTGCAGGTGATCCATTTTATACTGTATCTAAATATGGGAAGCCTGTTATTCAAATAGGAAATTATCGCTACAACCGACGTAGTTCTAGTAAAGGTGCGCGCGCGCAGTGGCTCTGTACTAAATGGTCCGTGGGTTGCCGCGCATCTGTCATTACTATTGCCGATGAAATTGTTATAAGCAAAAATCATCATACACATTAACTAGTGTCCCCGTAAATGCGTTAATAACGCGTTGCGTAGTGACGTATATGTCACTTTGTATAAACATAGATGTCAAACCATGGTAGTGTGTGTAACATTTATTTTATTAATTTAATATACTTTTTATGCATAATTTTAAAAAAATATCAGCATTCTGCACTCCTCTATTTAAACTATAAATGTTTCAAGTGTCATGCTCCTTCGTCTGCGTAATCTTCGTAAAAAGGGATCCAAAGTTTTTGCTTCACGTATTTATATATAGATGTTTATTTAAAACTGTTTTTTTAGTTTGTTTGAATGCATAACACTTTGAAAGAGTTCATATAATTTAAGTTTTCAGTAATTTAATAAATCTATTTAGCAAACGTTTGCTAGTAATATTATATTAATATTTAAATGGGATACACAGGTTATGCCTTTTTATTATAATTTTGTGATATATTACTCAGTATATTCTAGATGAAAATGATAAATAATTTTTTTCTAGTCTTCTTAAGTTACAAGAATGATAATTTAGTTTATTTTAGTTTAACATTGTTTTTACCACCAAAGCTATAATTTAAGAACTGAACTGAATTGTTATGCACTAATATACGTATTTAGTTTTTTTATTAATTATATACCTCTATTTATATGTAATTGAAAAGAATTTAGGCTTTGATAGAAATGGTACTGCAATTTGTAAGTCAGGGTAAAGTTGGAATTTTGTATCAAAAAACGTTGTATCCTTCGAAATAATAAATATATTTCAATATATCTATGTTATTTCATCATTATTGTTGATTTATTTGGGGACATGTCTAACTGATTATTTTAATTGTGTGTTCTAAACCTAACACATTGTTCAAGGTACAGGTTTTATCCTTTTTGTAATTAAGGATCGGGTCATTGGATTCTTCGTCCTCTGAAAGATAAAAAAAAAATAGTTTAATTACTCTTTATTCTACGTCCTAAACAAACGAAATTAATATGTTGATAAATCAAAGTTGCAATTTAATGTTGCTAGCTTATGTTTCAAATTTAGATTTTTTAGATCAATATGCAATATTTTTAGGTCCACAGTTCACTTCAACAATAAATGGTAGACCAGTACTGCAAATAGGATGCTATCGGTATTATAGGAACAACCGAAGTCGAGGAGTTAAGGCCACGTGGTTCTGCGCCAAAAATACCCACAAACCAAGTTGCAAGGCGTCAGTCATTGTTATTGATGGAGTAATAGTAGATGTTAAAAATGAACACAATCATTAGTCAAAAATGTTAATTTGTCGTGTTATTTTAAATATATTGTTATGTATGTCTGTATGTTAAAAAATATAAGAAATAATAATATGTGTTTGAAAAACATGAAAACCTTAGTTTTTGTTTCTCATTGTTAATTTCATGTCTCATTTTTTGGTAATATTCAAAATATCTCTTACGTAATATTATGATTCAGAATTGAAGTTTTATTTATTTTATTAAACAATATTTGCCTTTTCAGGCATTCGTTTGAAGACACTTAACCATTGTCAGATTTAAATACATCGAGTTTTTATGCCATATATATATATTTTTACTAATAGAAAAATATTGTAGTTCACAGATTTACGACAACACGATTTGGAAAACCGGCTATCCAAGTTGGGAAATACCGTTTTAATAAAAACAACCGTAGCAGTGGCTTGAGAGCGCTTTGGGTGTGTGGGAGGGTCAGTTCTGGATGCAGAGCGACTATCACAACGGTTAATGACGTTATAGTACGAGAGAAAACTATTCATAATCATTGAAAAATGTAAATGGGATGAAAATTTAAGAAATATTATATTTTTTTTTATTTTGATTAACACCAGGAAAGAAATTGGGATATATATTTTTTTATGATTACAGTTTTCGTGCAGTTTTTATTTATGTAATTGTGATGTGTTTCCGGATTTCGCTTAATGATTTTGCAACTGAGTTCTTTTAATTAATTAATTATAAAAAATTGTAATCGCTTATAATGTTTAGTTTTTTTTAAAGTATTTTGTATCTACCTAACATAGTAATAAAATTTTAAGTCACGTTGCTGAGTCATTTGAAGCATTTTGACAATTTTACAAATTGCTATGTTGAATATTGAATCCAAAAAAGAAAAAAAATATATAATTTATTTGTAATGTTATATAAAACTTTATTTATAATGTAGTTGTTTATCAATTTATTATTAGTTATTATACATACTGTACAATTTAAATAAAATTCTTATGTTTATTTTCTCGCCTTTTTTTAACTTGTGTACCAAGTAAATAAGTATACCTAATATATTTTGAAAGCTAGAATAAGTACTCCTAATATTAAACTAGCGCAGTTATAATAATTACTAACATGAATATTTTACCTTTTTTTTTTAATAAACTTAAAATGCTTTTACTTAATTAAATGTTATTTTTTTAGTATAATTCTTTGGAGGTTACAATTTTGTTTTTTTTTCAGCGCCAACGTTTACACAAACGAAAAAGGGGAAACCTCTGCTCTTGCTCAGTAATTACAGGTTCAATTGTAAACACTCGATGGGACCACGAACGTACTGGGTATGCAATAAAGCACCGCTTGGCTGCCGAGTCTCAATTGTCACTTACTATACTGATATAATTGTAATAAAAAATGAACACAATCATTCATAAAAATTTATTATAGGACATAAGTTTTTGTTTTTTTACAATTTTCTTATAAGAGTGATAGAGCGCGTATTTTTTTGTATTAACTATTTTGTGTTAATGAGCATAACCCTATAGACCAGGGGTGAACAAACTTTTTTTAGCAACGGGCCCATCCAAATTTTGTATTTTTTTGGCGGGCCAAAATTCAAATTCGATTACAAAACAAATTTCCTATCTGAAAAAAATCGCCAGCAATAAATATATTAGTAAGAGAATGTCTGTATTTGTAATATAAGTAAACGGTTGACAGGCCGCATAAAATGAAGACGCGAGCCGCGGATTGCCCACCCCTGGTAAACTGTTGCGATAATATTCATAATAATTGTAAATTTCTTTGACTTGTACATTGCTTTGTCTTACGAGTATATACAAAGAGCTTTTTCCTTATTATAATTATATTATATTATTGATAAAATAAATATGATGATAATTATAAAGTAACTAAATATTTAGTAAGAAACAACGGCTTCAAAATTTGATTATTATCAAGACCATAATATATTCATATAAGTATTAATCAGGTCTGTCGTGGCAGAGGCTCTGACTATTTGTGGGTTCGATTCCCACCCCAGGGAATGAAAATAATAAATATTTATATTAATTAATATTTAGTTTTTTTTATTTCCTCGCTCTGGTAACAAGGCAAAGGGCGACGTTAAGTCCCGCCATTCTGCACGCAGTGCCTCAATTCGGCGGAAAGTGGGGAACGGATCATAATAGAACGGAGTGTCTTAACACTAGGTTCTCAGGTTCCTTCTGCTTACCCTACTATGTGCGGGATACAGCGTGAAGCTAAAACATGATTATTATGATATAATTAAATTAAAAACCGTATACTCGGTTTTACACAATTGGATACTCTTCTCTAAAAATATGCTGTAATGTAAGACTATTTCTTGAATTAAATCATTGTAACAAAATTTGCTTTTTCTTTTATAAATTTAATATCTTTTCTTTAGCAAGCACTTAAATGTACTTGACACCCTGCTTACGGTTTCCCTTAGCGACGAATATGTCATTTTACATAAAAGTAAATGTGAAACCAATAGTAGTGTTTGTAATGTTTATTTTTTTAATTTAATCTATTTCTAAGTATTACATTATTATAAATACCATTTTTTGTACGTAAGTCTTCTCCATGTAAACTTGAACTGTGCCAAATTTCATACTCTTTCGTCCTTACAATTGTCGTAAAAAGGCATCCACAGTTTCCCTTCGGTTTTCCTTCACGTATTAATATAATAATACCATAGACTAACTTTTTTTTTTTAAATATTAACTTATTTTTTTAGAGGATTTGCCTATGTTCTCAACATCTCGCTACGGCAACCCTGTATTGATTATCGGTAAATATCGTTTCAACAAACGCACTGACAGAAAAGGACCAGTGGCCAGTTGGGTGTGCGGAAAGAAAGACAATCACTGTCGAGCCACTATAATAACATTAGAAAATAATATTATAAGATACAATAATATACATAATCATTAAATAGAAGTGTTTTTTTATTATATCTATTTTAATATTTTTATTTATTATAGAAAGATTAACTTATATATAACTTTATTTCATTGTATTCAGTCGTATATATTATATTTAACTAAATTTTTTAAAGATCTAAGAATCTATAAAAAATGTGTGGGTTTGGTAACAAGACAATGCACGGCGTTGAGTTGCGCCACTCAGCACGCAATGCCTCAATTCGGCGGAAAGTGGGGAACGAAGTGTCTTAACACTAGGTTCCCTTTGCCTACACTGCTATATGCGGGATACAGCGTGAAGCTATGTATGTACCTTATGTGAAAATTTGTGATGTAGTTTATATAAAATATAAAGATGCTCCAAAGTATATGGGTATTAAAAATAGTTACATTTTCAGACCCTGTCATAGTAAAAACGAAGAGAGGTGGCTACAAGCTACTAATCAACAATCACGTTTTTTTAAGAAATAGAAGTTGGTGTGACGGACGGTCCGTGTTCTGGGTGTGTCGTTACAGACGAGGGCGGGGGTGTAGAGCCTCTATAGTAACCTTAGAGAGCAGTATTACCAAGTTACATAATATACATAATAATCATCCAATACCCCGTAAATGTTTAAATGAAAAACTATTGGAAAAAGATGAATTATGGCCCACATATTGTCAGACTTAGCTTTTTGTGATATAAGAGTAAAATAGAAATCCACTTACTGTGCAATTATATGTATGTTTGTTGTTATAGGTTCTATAAGCATTTAGATATTTGCCCACAATAATCGTAAAATTAGATTGGTGGTTATTTTATTCCAACCTATAGTGTTATTCTATTAACACGTTCGCGCCCGGCTATTTTGCAACGTTTTTGAGTACGGCAAATGTAATGAAATACTGAAGCTGGTTACCGCAAACTTGTATCGTCAAGAGGAGGATAAAAAGTATAAAATTTTAAAAAGTAAAAAAAATATAAAGTTTTGAAATATCTATGTTAAAAATATAATATAATAATTTGTAATAACGTGAATTCATATCAGCGCCAACCAGGAATTGAACCAGTGAATTCGTCATTTAAATGACGTGAATTCAAGTCAGCGGACGCGAATGTGTTATTAATAATTAAAAAAATGATATAAGTTGAGTTTTGGTTTGAAAAGGTATAAAAAAACGTTAATATATTTGTACATCTGTATACTTTATTCTTTTAGGCAGGCAAGTGCATGAGCATGTTGACGGTTGCTACTATTGTACATAAAATATGATATAGGAAATACGTTAAATAGTGTTATGTTCTATATAAGTGCCATGTGTAATCTATATGTATATATGTATGTACGTTTTAAGTAATCGACGAATTTGCAATATGAATTAATTCTTATTAAAACTTTTAATAGGTGCAAGAACTAACTAACACAGTTAAAGTTATTAAATTAATATAAATAGTTATAATTTTTTTGCTTATCCTTAACAAAACTAACCGAGAATGACGTGTATTTATAATATTTATTATTTAAATTATTAATCAATAATTATTATTTGAGATTAATAAGACAAATAAAAGGAATTTTCAGCTAAATGAAACAGATTTATTCATAAATTTCTTTTTTACAGCGTTTTTTGGGTACACGAGCAGCGGCAAGCGTTGTTTAAATATAGGAATGCATAGGTACACTGTGCATCAAAATGAAGGTCCTAGAATAAGATGGCGATGCGTCAAGAAAACATCAGGGTGTTCAGCATTTGTTACTACCATCGACAATGTCATTATAAGGGTGCGACAAGCTCATAACCATAATATATAAATATTTAAAAAATAAATGTTATTTTATAGTTTTTAAGAAAATGTTGATTATTCTTCGTTTTATGAAGTATATTGTAAATATAATGTATAGATATAGTTGTTGATAGAACGGAAGTCCTCTAAGTTAGAGTTTGGTCGACGATCCTACAACGCCTCATGCTGGTGGAAGGGGTTTCTGTTGGATTTTAGTCGGTAGGTTATATCTGCCTTGCATTAGATGCAGGATAAAAATAAGAAAATGTAAATATAAATAAATTATTCTAAATTTTCACCATAAATATAAAAATTTAATTATAGTACCTACTCGAATTTGGGCACAGCTATCTATTGTATAATACATCTCTTACTATACATACGTGCAGTATAAAAATATTTTAAAGTTAAATTTCTAGAGTGTATTTTTTTTATACCGGTAATGTACAGATTCTAAGAAACGGGTAAAAATTGTACATAATTTATAATTTAGTTACTGTGTACCTTGAATGTTATATAAATTATATTATTATTGTAACTTATCATTGTGCTACTGATAGACGTCTAATTGACGTCTGTAGGCGATGGTTGCTGGTTCCTCACCTGCTCGGGGCAATATTTTTGTAATAAAGAAGCTTGCTTTATATATATGTATTGGGGATCTTTGCGTTCACCATTATGAAAATGCAAATATATATATATATATATATATATATATATATATATATATATATATATATATATAT
>JAKGSA010000123.1:142479-174657 GCA_033558755.1 Philaethria dido
TTTTTTATAGATGATGAAGGAAAATGCAAAAAAAAAAAAATTATTTTATTGCATCTATTAATATCAAGAATACTAAATATGTTAGATTCGAAACCCAAAAATCTCTATAATATTATTTTACAAAAATCTCAACCTAAATAATAATATATTATAACAAATGTTTCGTGTATATATCGTTACTGTAAATTTTGGTGTGTCTATGTAAATTTAAAAATTATATTTAATAAATATATGATGTACATATTTTTTCTTATTTTTTTATCTTTGTTAAGTATATTTAAATTTGTTATTTCAGTTAAAAGCGGGTTCGAATCGTCCTTCGTCAAGTTTCCTGTTATTTTAAAAAATTACTAATAAATATAGTTGTTTCATAATCAGTCGTTATTTAACCCAATGAATGAATTAATTCTTATATTAATTTATTACTCAATTTGTTACTATATATTGTACATATATTTAATCTGCATCAAAAATGTATAATATTTGCTTAAAATAGTACAAAAAACTTTAATATATTTCTATAATTTAGCCTAACAATTTTATTTACAGATTCCGGTCTTAAATTCATGACATCACTCCGAGGTGGTCGTATATTGCAAGTAAATAATCATAGATATCACTCCGCTAAAAGAGAACCAAGTGCGAACTGCAGGCAACTCTGGAGATGCTGTAAGAGAAACTACGGTTGTAAAGCTACGGTCACAACGATCGACGATGAGGTAGTGTTCTTTAATTACTGCCATAATCACCAGGAAATGGATAATGCGGAATAATTTTCTATTTTATTCTCTACTAGGCGTAATAAGTTGATGACTTGAAAGTGCATACATTTTGTGGTAGACATTTTTAAGTTTAAGTTTTATTTGTAAATTCAGCTTTTATGTTATAAAAATATTCTTTTTGAAAGTATTTGAGTTGCTCAAATTCTAATTTCATGTCTATCAATAAAAAAAAATGAACATATAAGGCGATTTATCAATTTGTTTACGGTAGGAATATTTAATAGATAAAGTTAAAAAAAAAGTTATTTAATAATATTTAATACCGCGCAAGTTCATAGCAATCAGCATGTTTGGTAATTTATATGATTACTATTCATAAATATTACTCCTTGCACTGTTCACAATGTATTACTGGTACCGAAATTGTACAACAGTAGCGAAACGTGAGTATGTAAGAAGAAGAACGAAACTAAAAAAAAAGATATGTTTAGTCATTTGGCTGAAAGAATTCGCAATGAAGGAATACTGAGTAAAATAAGCAAAAGCGAGAATTTATGTTATGAATGTAGACGAACGTATTCAGGTGGTTTGGATATGTCGAGAGGATGAGTGATGAAAGAATGGTAAGAAAGACATGTCTAAGAAAGGTGAGCGATAGGAGAGGTAGGGGCAGACCTCGGGGAGGACACGTTAAAAACATGAGGACCCCTCGTAGGGCATGTATGAAGAGGTGAATGACTGTTGTCGAGGCGAAAGAGGTATGCAGGGACCGAATTTAGCCGCTCCGTTCTCTCTGATTATACCGCTATGGATAAAGCGTGAAGGGATAAAGCGCGTCTATGTATGCGTGTAGTATATATGAAAATTTATAATAATTTTATTTTATATTTATAAATATGTTGAAATAATTGATTTGAAACAAGTGTTTAATATAATTGATAATATAAGATAGGTTTAAATTAATATAATTTAACCTTATAGTATGTACATATATGTTTAAGAGTCTCTTATAAAGAATTGCTAAATGTTTTATATTTTAATCCTAAGCTAGATAATTGCTATTTAAGATATAATAAAAGTTAAAATAGAACTATTATTCTTTGGTTTTATTACACTTATAATGTATGGCCCATAAGATATATGTATAAGTATTAAAGAAACATCCGGATTTTTATTTTATAAGTGATGCGTAAAGTAAAAAAAGTGACGGTTTTACTCTTTTAATAAAGAATGACTTAATTGTATGAGCACAAGTGTATCTACACAAAAACACTAGAAATAATATTAGAATTTTTTTTATATATATATATATATATATATATATATATATATATATATATATATATATTACTGCTTACATATTTTTTGTTGATTAAAATTATAATAAGTAAGCCAGTAACAGTTTTTTTTAACATTCCTTTGCAGATATGGAAATAACATTTACGCAAACACAACGTGGAGGGCGCATTTTAATAATTAACGATAACAAATATAATTGTGCCAACAAAGATACATCTACTTCTTCAAGACTCTTGTGGAGGTGTAACAAGAAGAATTATGGGTGTAAAGCAACAGTTATTACAATCAATGATGAGATAGTGCAATTCAATTATAGTCATGAACATTATTAAATGAAATATAAATATTTGGACCGATTTCTACGAAAGTTATGCGGAAGTGTATGGAATTTGGCATACATATAGTTTATAGAGGAGTGCAGAATAGAGTTCAGTGTTTGTTTGTTTTCTTTAGAAATACAATGCAAAAAAAATTAGTGTTATACTCACTACCATATGTTCGACATATACATTGTATTAAGTGCTATCCGTATTTTACCCCTATTAGTATATATTAATTCATGTAAACCATAAATATTTTTTATTTTAATACATCTTAAAAAGAGGAATTACTTAAGTTGAGCGCTGTTAACACTAGCATGTTTGTTACTTAAGCCGTACATAATATTCTGTAATAATTAACATTAAATTAGGAATAATAGATAGATACTTTAAATTTATTTGTGTGATACTATGTTACTATTAAATTTATGATACAAATAATAAATAATTTTCATACATTTAAGTTCAGTTTTTTTGTTTATTGCTTAGAGGGTCTAATTACTTTGCCAATATCACGTTGTATGGTGAACAGCGTGACACTGACACGTGATGGGACGAAAGAGATCGATCGATATTCATTTATTTAAAGAAATACCAGACGTTCTAATCTAATTATTGTTTATGCAGTTATGTTTCCTTTTTTTATAAACACACATTTATTTAACACTAAATAAATCATATTATAATTTATTTAATTTATTTAATTTCTTTCAACCTTTACTATATTATTTATTTTATATTTTTTATTTAATAGATTTTAATACATCAGTCCATAAATTTAAATTAAGTAAGCAATGTTATTTATATTTCAGTGTACTTCGATTTCACGAAAGTGGGTAGCCGAGTGCTTATAGTCAACGGGGAACGCTATAACAAGCAAAGCACCAACGGTAACGGTAAAGTGTCTTGGAGGTGCATCAAACGTAACGTAGGCTGTAAAAGTACTATATGGACGTATGACGATGAAATAATTAGAATGAGGGATGATCATAATCATTGATAAATGTGGTACATTTGTTTTAACCTTCAAGAGGTCGCGTGTATCGAGTTGACCATCATTTTACCAAAAATTGTTCTTACATAATATTTTTTTTAGTATTGTGTCTGTCACAGAATTTATTGATAATTATATACGCACTAATATGAATTAGTATGTGTGTGTTTTTAATTCTGGAAGTATCTTACAGGTCTTTTAGATTGTGTACGGTCGTTGTTGTTGCAAATGTTCGCGCGTCCGCTTGAATTTTATTATGAGTGCTGAAATATTGTTGTTACAATGGACTTTTGTTTTATTGTTTAAAGAAACTGTTAGCTATTTATTTATTTTTTTAGTTTAATGTCGCATTGTCTTCTTTTCCTTTATATATCTAAAATGTTTGAAAAACATTGCTTTTATAGGTTATACAAGTTAGGTGTTGTAGAAAAAATATTTTAATTTGAAAATGGTATAACGATAATACATTGAAGGCAGTGATTCATTTTTAAAAATGTTTCAAACATTTTTGAAATCGGTCCTTTAATTTGTATCGATCCTTTAAATTGCTTTTGTTATGTTAAACATAGGGCAGAACATATTTATTTCATTTTTAGAAAAATATTAACATTTTATAGTTTTAATTGAAACACTGTTTTTATGTACTACGATTATGATTTTATTATATGATTATAATTTTTTTACCAAAATTGTTTTCTACGTGTTTGTAGTTTTTGTCATTATTTTAATTGTAAATATATAAACTGAATATATTGTAAAATAGATAGATACTAATAAATATTGAATAAGTTATTAAATTATAAGTGACAGCATAATAGTTTTTCGACGTTATGAAATACTAATTTTATATATAAATATATATTTTATAAGCATTGGATAATTATGATTTTTCTTATAACCCAATAGGAAAAATATAATTTTCAAATTCATATTAAAAAAAAGTATTTTAACTTTTGTTATTTCTTATTGTTTGTGACTGAATTTCTTATCAATCTCACATTATTTATTATTTACAGCATATTTTAGTGTAGGTAAAGTGGGCGGTCGCGTTCTCATAGTCAATGGAGAACGATACCACAAGCAAAACTGTACCGGCCAGAAGATATCCTGGAGGTGTACGAAAAGAAACATCGGCTGTAAAAGTAGAATATGGACCATAAATGATCATATAGTTAAATTTTTTAACCAACACGAACACTGAAGATTGCTTTTTTTCTTAATAATAATAAATATGCTCAATTTGCTGCTATTGTTACAGACTTTAGTTTACCCATGTAAAGTGATTTTACTTAAAATACTATGTAAGTGGTTTTTTTAAATGTGGGTATCACGAATAATTATGCAATTTTAACCTAGTCACTTACTTGGCTGACATAATAGATGGGACTTATTTGGCTGCTATCCACGTGAGGGTTTGGGCTTGCAATTTCATATTAGGGAATGTATTATTAAAATTAATTTAATTTTAATTTAAAACTGCTTTATTGCACATGAAAGCATACAAAAACTAATTGTAAAAATACATAGTTCAGGTTATGTGCAATGGCGGCCTTATCACTAAGAGTGATCTCTTACAGGCAACCATTACTATTAAAATTACTCTGCTTACATTATGCAGGCCATGTGTCAAAATATAAGAGTAAAGATTAGTATTATACCAGGTATCTATTAAGTTATAAAGACCTAGTTTGTATAGAGAATTAGTGATATACTGCCTGGCTTATAATTTGCATTTTAAAATAGTTTTGTATCTAATATAACGCCTTTCTATAGGTAACGTTCTGTCAACTTGATCGTTTACGAAATATGAAACGTATCTCACATAGATCTTTAAAAAGCAGTTTTATGCTTTAGTTCTCATAGCGAGGTCGCTGTCGCTTGTCTATTTATTACAAATAACTCCGAATGTATGTAGAATGATAAATCTTAAAGCTATACTTGCTTCATTGTCGTTGAATTATTGTTCTAAATATGAAATAGACTTTTTCTATCGATTTTGCGGATTTTTGTGTAAATGGACTGATAATTAGCTTATGTTATAATGTATACAATTTTAGTTCTAGTTATACAATTGTATCTATGATTCATAAGAACAGAAGAATAATATTTAGGGGTTTTAATGAAATTGTATATAATTATGTCGAAATTATAAATATATGCCATTGTTTTCCTATCTTGTGTTCGATTATAAAATTTTATTTACTATTGAATAACTTTATGATTTACGTAATCAAAGTAGACAAAGGATAGTTATACATATATGTATTTTTATGTTAAAAATTTAGTGAAAGCGTATTATACTTAGCCATACTAAAATGTGATATACTAGCAATTTTGGAATATTATAATTTCTAAAGAATAATGTTTTTTTTTATATACAAAAAGTCACTAAAGTTCTCTATTACGCCTTATTCGTTGAGTTAGATATGTGCTCTATCAAGAGGTAGAGCGTATTATCTCTTTTTACGATCTTATATGATAGTATGTGCATATGTCATTACAATATATTTGTTGAAATTAGAGTATTAACTTATAATTCTTTTAACCCATATTAACTATAAGCGTGTAAATTCATACTTCTTCGGAGGGTTAATTTTAGCAAGTAACTACTTTTTTGTGACTTACTAAAATGATGTCTATAGTTTTGGGTTATATAGAGCTTCATTTTATTTGTAACGATTCTTCGATGTCTGTGAAACAGTGATTGTAGTTACTTTCGCCGTACTGGCAAATGCAACTATTATTTAGCTTTAGTTTTCTTAATTTTTTCTATATTTTATACTTTGCAGTTCGATTCTAATGAAATATATACTTTTAGTGTTCAGGGTTCCAAGTCGATCTAAAAAAGGCTTACTCTATATTAATGGGTTTACTTTCTCGGAGTACAGTCCCATGTTTTGGTACTGCACCAGAAAAAGAAGCAGAAACTGTCAAGCCAAGGCCCGGACAGATAGTCAAGGAAAATTAAGGTTTCTACAAGAAAATCATACGCACGATCCACCGAAATACCATGTAACTGCTTCTGGACAATATATTTTAGTTAATTATTAGTGAAATTGTCGACGCACTATTTTATAATTAGATTCTTTGATAAAGGGATAGAAAGTGAAACAAGGAAAAGTAATATAAAGTGATTTTTGTATTTAAAAATATATGATGTATATTTATGTAGCCCGATATCGTTTTTAATGTAAACATTTTTTTCATGTTAGTTGTTCCATTATAATGGAATGGATTTAGGATCTTTCTTCGATTTTACAAATATAAATATAACTGAAAGCTTGTTGCGTTTCATTTCATCATTCATCCTAATATAAAAACCTACCTAACCTACATAAGAAGGTATCTTAATTTTTTTAAATATATGCTGTACATTACTAGAAACTTTTACATTTAACATATATTCTCTGCTTGAATGTTATCTAAATATAATTGGTGTTTTCAGATATTGTCCAAGCGATACTAAGCGCGAGGTTTTGCAGAGAGTCAACAAATATATATATTGGGGGTCACAAGTTCTTTCGGCACTCCAGATCACTCCTCGGTAACAGAATTAGATGGACGTGTGCAAAGAAACATAAATTGAAATGCAAGGCATCAGCAGTTACGATTGATGGCATAGTCGTTTCCACTACTGGTCTTCATTCACATAATTGAGATTATATATTTTTTTATTTTTTAATAACCTGGTATATATTTGAATGTTTGTAAAGTTTGTGATATGTTTAAGTTTCTTTTTGGGTGGCTATTTGTTAGGGAGTTTGTTTGAAATTTTGATAATATATTCAGTAGCTGGGAATTGTTAAAGCGTACGTACGTAAAAATCAACAAATGTGTTTCACAAGTAAAGACTATGAGAGTTAATTGTATTAATTTTACTGAATGTGCCATTTTAAGACAAGAACGAGAAAATGTGAAAAGCGTTCCTTTGTCGTGTACTGAATGAAATGGTTTTTTAAACTTTACTAGACAATTAGAACAAATGTTTAAAAGAATCACAATTGGCTAAGAAAAATATAGGTGAGTCTATTTACATATCAGAGGAGATGTTTCCGAAAATATATTTATTAAGAAACGTACATAATTTGACAAATTATTCTGATGTCTGCCAGGACTTTTATATTGGTATTGTTGATAGCACAATTGCTATATTATTGGGAAATTTAAAAGTTTTTATCAATTGGTATTAGAGTTTATTTGTATATTTACTAAATTGTTGATAGGAAATTATAAATTGACTATAGATTTTAAGAAAAAATGAAACTTGAACCAGCACTTAAGGAGAGAGCTTATAAACCTGACCAATATTAGCGTTCTTGTATTTATATATTGTTGGTGAAATCACAATAAGGCTTTTCTTGCATACTCTATGCTTTACATTTTTTTTGTATTTATAGAAATTATATAGAAATTACTTATTTATTGATTTTCGATTTATCTACATTTAGAGACTGTACATAGCTAACATGGACTTAATTAGTAACAAATTAGTAAGAAGCAATTGTTTCTTAATCTAACGTTTTCTCATCTTAGCTATATAGAAGTGTTGATCTTTTATTTATATTGTTTTGCTATTGCAAATTCCAATGGTGAAGGTTTTTTAACGCATATTCTATAAGTAATTAATTATAATATTTATTACCAAAACCTGATGTATTGGATGTCCGCTTTAAATTGATTACTTACAAGTTTGTCAGATTCTGGTTAAGACAGTATTAAGTTCTGTCATATATATAGTATATGACGATAGGAAAGTTGTTTTATAAAGCGGATTTAGATTAAATACCAATTATAAAATTATTTGTATGAGTGTCATATTAATATAATATGGCAAGATTCGACTGAAATCTCGAAATTATACCCTTCAGCGCTATAACACAGTAGGTTTTTACTAAACTAATATATTTTTATACAATTTAAAATAATTTTAGTCGAATAAGCCTTAAACATTCCACAAGAATTTGGTTTATATAGTATTTTTATAATATTTAAGCATAACATATTGAACAATGTTACCAAAGGAGCTTTTATTGATGTTCGGATCGGTGTTAAGATTTGCGGAATGCGACCAAAAATTCAAAAATGTTGGTAATTTAAAATTTTTATATGTATGACTTGAAGTATTAATTTGTTTTAAATCATGTTAATAGTATTATGTGTTATATGAATAGGGATGTTCTGTCCTTAATGTTTTTTTTTTACAATTTTTGTGGAAAAATCATGGTTGATTATTATGAGATCTTTGATTTTCGCGATTATTACACATATTAAATGAAACTATTTTAACCGGATTAATCGCGTATATTTTAATATTCGAAAATACATCTTTGGAAACCAGACATTTCGAACACTTTACAGTAGTCCGTGTTCATAGGTAGACTGTGTCTAAAAATGTATTTTCGAATACTAAAATATACGCGATTAATCCGGTTAAAATAGTTTTATTTAATATGTTTGATTATTGTTCAAAATTTGCCTTAAATAGAAATGAAATTATTATTATGTTCCGGGATATTTTAAAAATTGTTACTATTAAAATCGCCATCTTTATTCTGCATAGCTTACCTTTTTGTTAAGTAAAAATAAATTGTCTAATATTTTCAAATTAACACAGCAAATGTAAAGTGCGTTGTTTTATTAAAATTCTGTTTAAATATTTGTATATTGGTTTTCTTTAACATTTGATTTAACTGTGATTTTTATATATATCTTTTGATTTGTATGTATCCTTATTCATTTTCGATGAATATACGAGGATATGCTCACTAGCCTACCTTGGATCACATGGCAAGTCACAAGGTCCTAAGTATGAATTCAGAAATAAAATTTGTTTAGTCTTCCTTATATTAGGTACTTCTAATAGGGACAGTCGAATTTTCGAAGTCGAAGCATATTAATGTGTTATATTAAAAAAAGTATATAAAACTGTTTTTATTTATATTTTCACGATTATTGTTACTAAAATACCCAACAGAATAATCTTATATTTGTGCTTAATTAAAATCTTTAACGACTTATCTTTTTTAGCTGTTGAGGTCATCATGCTAGGCAATAGGAAGGCAGTATATCACAATAAATACATATTCAGATATCAACGGATGTCCAAGTCTGGAAGTCTATGGCATTGTACGAAGTACCACAGAGGATGTAAAACAAAAGTCCATATTAACGAAGATGCTGAGATCTTAAATATGACGGGGACGCATAACCATCCTCCACCAGATATAGTGAAAACGTCGAAAGGATGTTATGTTAGATTAAGTTATGAATAATTGTTACTATTATAAATTTATTATAATTAATATTTAATGTTTTTATTCCTCATTCTGGTAATTGAGAATCGAGTCACTCAGAGAGTCACTCAGCATGCGATGTATCAATTCGGTGAAAAGTGGGGAACGTAACCTTAAGAAAATGGAGCGCCTTTTAGGTTCTCAGGTTCCCTCTGCCTACTGTGCTATGTGCGGGATACAGCGTGAAATTTAAAAAATATCTATATGTTATATATAAAATGTTTGCGTTACTGAGTGTCTGGCAGACAATGTACAGGTGAAACTACTGGACTCAAATAGCTGATATATGAGGTTCCTTATAGAGTGTAGGAGAGCACTATTTTTTTTTTAAGGGAGTACCTATAATACTTTGATTTTTTGAGATATGTTTAAGAAATTCAAACAATAAAATTACAAAATTAGACATTTAATCAGTTTTGTGATTCACAGGTGAAATAATAGAAATGCTTCGAGGTTCAAAACAGTTAAAAGTTGGTGATTATACCTATAACAGATCGAAATCGGCCAGAAATGACAATATAAGATGGTACTGTTCCAGGTATCATACGTACTGTAGGGCTTTCGTCATTACCACTAAGACAGGGGAGGTGGTCGAGGTAAATGGTGAACATACACACCCTCCGCCCAAAATGTACAAAGTGCATGGGAAGTATGTTTGTATTAGATAGATTGTCACGAATTAGATTATTTTTATGTATTAAGACCAGGCAAACGAGCTATCGGGTCACCTAATGTTAAGTGATTACCGCTGCCCATGAACATTTAGAAACCATGAACGTAGAGAAATGTCTCAAAAAGCAGCTTTATGCTATATCCCGTATAACGGGTTAGTCATAGAAACTAGCGTCAACATATTCTATTATATTATAATTTTTTAATTTTTTTTTACATCGATTTTTATAAATGTGTGTATACTTTAGGTCTTATGTAGAACAGTGTCGATTTTGTACTAACATGGTTTAGTAACCTTACTTATTTTAATGATTCTCGTCTTTAATGCTTAACGTTAAGAAAGTTTAGTTTAAGTAATATTTTTTACTGATATGAATTTTGATTTGTTTGGTGCTGCGTTTTGTAGTATCTTTTGACTAATTCAACTATAACTTTATTAACGTATAAGTCCAATAACAATGAATTCTAAAACGTACCTATATATTAATACGTGAAGGAAAAACTTTGTACCCCTTTTTACGAAAATTACGCGAACGGAGGAACATGAAACTTGGCACACTTATAGTTTACATAGCGAAGGAGAGCAGAATGATAATATCTTTTTAAAATAATGCATAAAAAATATATTAAATTGATAAAGTAAATGGTACACATACTATTAGGTTTGGTATCCACGTTTATATAAAATGACGTATATGTTGCTAGGCAACGCGTTGTTAACGCGACAACGGGGGCACTAGTAGTAAAAAATACGTTTTTGAATTTTTTTATTGTTATTCATTTTAACCTTTGTAGATGTAGAAAGTGAACTTGGGTAGGGGAGCGGCAGTACACGTGAGGGGTCCGATTCCCTAACCACTCGAAATTACAAACAGTAATTTCGTGACCTTAAACTGATAAGTTTGTCTGGTACTATTTTAAAGTTGAATAATGTTACGTTTGTGCCACTTTTAATATTTGCAATGATATTAGTATATAAAATATTGTATTTATGTACGCTTGTGACAAGTTTGAACGATATTGTGATAATATAGTCATAAAAAGTTATACCAAATTAAGAGAGTCTTTTATTTATGTTATTTTTTTTAAATAGAATGTGGTGACACATTAAATATGTTCATTAATAACGAAATAATTACATTACAGGTGAAATTATAAAAATGTCGAAAGGTAAAAGAATTTTGAAAGTATATAAATTCGCATACAATCGTCAGGTACCGTCCAGAAATAATAATTGGAGATGGTACTGTACCATGTACCATAGAGGATGTAAGGCATCTATTATTACGACACCTGAGTTTAAAGTTTTACAGTTCGTAGCTCAACATAGTCATCCGCCACCAAAGCTTTTTAAAACACGTGAAGGAAAATACGTTTGTGTATATTCTAATATGATTGTTAACTAAGTCTGCGGGAAGTGGGGACCGGAATGTTAAAAGAAAACAGAGAGTCTTAACACTAGGTTCTCTGGTTCCCTCTGCCTACCCTGCTATATGCGGGATACAGCATGAAGCTAAAAAAAATATATGAATTAAGTATTTTTTGACATTATTTTAATAATTTAATGTTCTGCTTAAATTTTCTATTAAAGTTTTTATTCTATAACAAAATGTATTATTTTTGTTGTAAATGATAAATATATTATCGATTAAGATGTGTAAATGTTTAAGTAAAGTGAATTGTTAAAGTTTTTAATATGTATATTATTTCGAATATCCGAAACAAGCCTCATAGATATGATTTCAAATGATGTAAAGAATTTTTAATATTGCTTGTAAAATTGCTATTATTTTTTAAATTACTCGGTCGCCGGCGACTGTAACTTACTATAGTTTAAATGGGTGGTTAGACACTTGGTTGTCAGTCGCCGTGTGCCGCCCGGGCAACTCGACGACTCGGTTGCTGGCGACCAATAGAAGCATGGTTTTAAATGGAAGCGTTCACACTGCGAGCAACTGTCGTAACGACCAAACGCCACTCACAACAATGACTAAGTCTTTCGACACTAAAAATGCAAATAGAAGCAATAAAGCTATTTGGAATTTATCGAGTGCCAAATATGCTAATCATAATAATAATATACTTATATTTTCTGTCGCTCGGCTAGCAACTCGGTCGCCGGCGACTAGTCGACAGTATATGTTCTTATAAGTAGAGAAATTGATAATACTTGAGCTATTCACAAAATATCTCTCTCGTCTATATGATTAATAAATTTAAGTCATAGCATATAAAGTATTTTTATGTAATATTTATACGGTATATTGTGGCCAAATTGTACAAAATATTTATAATAATTGTTGCCTAAGTGTCTTTATTATGTTTGAGTTGTATTTTTGTGAAGTTTTATCAGAATCCGCTTAGTAGTTTTTACATGAAACAGTAAGAAATATCTATCCCGCAAAACTTCGCATTTATTTTTCGCATATTAGTAGGAGGAGAAATGTTGAAAGAGAATGGAGTATTTTAACACTAGGTTCTCTGGTTCCCTCTGCCTACCCCGCTACATGCGGGATACAGCGTGAAGTTGAAAAAAAAATGTATATATTAGTAGGACTTGCTCAGTTTTTGTCCGGGTGTAAATAGGGCATTAAAAATAGATTACAAATCTTTATTTGCAAAAACAAATTTAGCACACATAAGTTTGTGGTTGAGATATCTTTTCAAGGTATTAATACCTGTGCTAGGAGGTCTCGCCTCTTATATAAAGTGTGATGTATTATATTTTTTTATGATAATATTCCAGTAACACTTTTACTAGATTCAAAGTTCAATTGTTCCCAGTAGTTCATCCTGGTGCAAGGTAACTAACAGGCAAACAGACAAAGAAACAAAATAATAACAATACATTTATAATAATTTATATGTCGATATATTTCTTATAAATATCCTATTAATATATATACAGATCAATATATGATAAATATTCTTACGTACAACTATATTTGCAAAATAGTATTATGTAGTAAAAGTACTTCATAATTTCACGTGTTTTATTTTTTTACTTAATTTATATCCTGAAATACAGGGAATCCTATTTCCAATTAAATCTTTGGTTATTTTGGTAGATAAATTATAAATTTGTAATCATAGAGAAAATATTGCGGAGATTTTTTTTATTGTTTACTTGGGGCTTTCAAGTAACTCTGGCGATCACTTTGCCAACGTCAAATCAAATGGCGGTCACATGTTTGTGTCTGTCATTTTGACGTCTAAACTATGCGTTGCCTTAGCAACGTGGATGTCATTTTTGCAAAAGTGTATGTCAAGCACATGATAATATGTGTAATATTTATTTTATATATTTTTGAATATAATATTATGTAAATATTTGCTTTTTTATTTCTTTTTTTTAAATTTGGGTTGGATTCTATGCTTCTCTTGTAACACGGTATTGAGGTATTATTTAAAAATGAACTTAAATAATAATTGCTCATTTTGTAAATTTATATGCGTGTGCCGTTATAGAAAACAAAATTATCGATAGAAATAAAAAATTAAAATATATTTTTGTTAAATTTACAGGTGAATTAATAAGAATGTCTGGACGGCAGCTGAAAATTTTAAAAGTTAATGAATACACGTATAATCGACAGAATTCTTCTAAGAATAACCACTATAGATGGTACTGCATGAAATACCACAGAGGCTGCAAAGCATCGGTTGTGACAACTACTGGACTTAAGGTAGTAGAGTTTGTTGGACAACATTCTCATCCCCCACCGAATTTATATAAAACGGGGAAAGGAGAATATGTATTTATCAGATAATTTTTATAACTAACTTATAACTTCTTAAGTATTATTTTTTATTTGAATGCATGATGAATGATTAAAATTTGACCTTCTAATATTATGTAGTTTGATTTATACCTTTAATTATAATATTGGGCCACATATATAGAAAAGGGTTTTTGTTTTACTGTTTTAACTTCACCACTTCCTCTTCTATTCGATTGTTTTGAAGTACTAGCCGGGAAACAATTTTTTGTTTGATATTAAATCATAATTGAAATTAATATTAGTAACGAATCAGTTTATTCAAAATTGAGCCACGTCCTTCAAGGCTTCATTTTTTTTTATATTACTGTAAAATATCATCTTTCACGCAATTTTTTTTATACTAGCAACCCTCTTTTATGAGTGTATGTCAAACATATGGGTATATTTGGAATAATATTCATTTTATTCATTTAACGTATTTCTAAAACATTATTTTTTAAAGAATGTTGGTTATCTGCAGTCCTTCTTCATGTACGCTACATGTATGCCAATTTTCATATTCCGCAGTTCGCATAGTTTTCATTAAAAGGGGTAATATAATAATATCACGCCGTTTGAAATTATAATTTGTAAATTGTATTAAATTTTTTCATAGCAACTTTTGGAACTTCACGTCGTGGTCATCCAGTTATAGAGTTCAATGGGCATAGATTTCTTCGAGATTATGAAAAAAAAAACAAAATCAGATGGCGCTGTGTCAAAAGAACCTATGGATGTCGAGCTTCAATTACTACAATAGATAATATTATTATTAAATATTTATGTTCCCATAACCACTATTAGCTTTAAAATGGTAAAATTTGTTGTAAAATGGTAAAACGATTTTTGTATGATGGTAAAATTATGGTAAATTTATTAACCTATAGTTAATATAATAAGTGGTAAATGATATTTTATATATTTTTATAGTTTTTAATGATATGGTTATTTGTATGAAAGCTTTATTGTTGTAAAAATGTTGTTATTGTATTAATATAAATTGTTATCAAACTTAAATCTATTTTCTAATAAAAATTCTTGTTTAATATTGTTATATATGTCATCTCGCTTTAACTTTTATAAAAAATGGTGGTTCATGGAACGGTGTGGTGTTACTTGATTTTTTATAATTCTAAATTGGACGAAAAATTGCAATTAAATACAAAGATTCTGGTTAAGATTTTTTTTGTTTTATCACTTGGTTTACACAAAGAAATATCTTGAAATTAAAAAGATATGCGGTATATAATATTTATTTTTACCTTCACACACAATATAATATTTCGTGATGATATTTAAGTATCGTCGTATTTATTTAGACTTATTCTACCTCTAACAGAATGGTGTTTTGAACTTATCTAAAGTTACTTCGCAAACACAAAAATTGACTACTGTTATATATTTATCAAAACCACCCTTTGCCTTCGGGAAGAAATAATAAGGGTTGAATTATAATAGATATTGGTGCACAAGGGTCGCGAACTTTAGATCATTGAAATACAAATGTTAAAAATATATCTTTAAGATTTTTTTAAAATCTCTAATAAATTATATTTTCTTTTAACTTATGTATATTATTATATATTATCCAGTAAAATTAGTTTTAAATAGAATATTAAATAATATATGTATTTATATTTTTTTAAAGTATTATTACAACACATAATAATTCTTTTTCAGAAGCAGAAGCAATATTCGGAATGACAAGTCGAGGACATCCTGTAATCCAAATGGGGATACACAGATTTCTAAAGGATTACACGAATACTAATAACAAAACAAGATGGCGGTGTACTAAGAAAAACTTTGGATGTAAAGCGTCCTTAATGACAATCGATAATTCCATAGTCAGAGTTACAGGGCTTCATAATCATTGAGAAATAACTTTTTAACTTGTTAACCGGAGAATAAATTTTTGTTAATCCAGCTACAGATTGCAAGAACATATAAGTCGTACACATATGTAAATAACCACTTTAAGGTATAATATATAAGAACAACGTAGAACGTAATGCGTTCAATATATTATGATTAATTTCCATGATGTAAAATGTCGTCATGCCCATTGCAGGCTATTTTTTGGCTTATTTTATGACGTAATATTTCGTCATACTCCGTTGACAGGTTTAAAGATACGCACTTTATTTAGATATAGTTGTTTTTATTTGGTGGAAGAAATATTTATTTATGTCGTAAATAATATTTATACCGTCTAATATATAGATAATTTAAATTAAATTAGGTATCAATCTTTATAAATTAATAGAGTAGTACAGTAGATTTTGCTAGATTTGTATAAGCGTTTCTATGGATGGAAATATTGTTTCAATGGTAAATATATATTATTTGTAATGTAATAGCAATATGTAAAAGTATGTATATTAGACCAAATATAGCTTTTTAGTTTTAATATTAATTAATAATTAAAAACATGGAATTTGAAGTTATCGTGGCGCAAATTGATTGATTGATTTGTGCCAATCAATATAAATGACATTTGTATGTTCAAGGTTTTGTTAGACTTTTGATCTTTTACTCAAAATTGTTCCAAATGCGGTGGAAATTTATTTTTCATATGAGTATATCTTTACATATTATTTATTATATTTTGCGTTATTTTGTTTTATTTTACAGGCGATAATTGTGACTTAATTGATTAGTTCTAAGTAACAATTTTAAGGCTTGTAATTAGAGAACAGTCGTTTATTAGAAATAAATAGAATATATTGTAATACTTTTTTTGTAATTTGTCTCTCACAACATTATATAAATTCTTGTATGAAACAGGTAATTTTTAGATATAATATTGTCAATATGTATTTTCCAGCATATTTCACAACGACCTCTCGTGGCCGGGCTGCGATACAATTTAAGCATTTCAAGTACTTCTTAGCCTCGGAAGTAAACAATAAATCAAGATGGCGTTGTTCCCATAGAACGAGAGGGTGTAAATCTGCGCTCACTACAATAGATGGAATTTTAGTTAAATATATAGATAATCATAATCATGAATAATTTAATGATTGATAATAAATATACGTATGTGTACCTGTTCATTTCGTAGTTATTTAAATTCGTAGATGTAATCATGAAATAAGTAATATATTTTAGACTACAGAAAAATCTACGTTATATTTTTTAGGCTAATTAAAATTTTTGTTACAGTAATATTTGTGGAAAATAAAGACGGGAAGCAGTTAGCTGTATATGAAGGCTACACTTACTACTCATGCGACAGATTTAGAGTGCAGCCATGTAGTATGTGGAGATGCACCAAGGGTTATCCTTGCAAAGCCAGGTTTAAAGCCACACACAACGGTGAAGTGGTTAGAATCACCTCCCTCCAACATAACCACGAACCACCGCGAATCGAAATCCATAATGGAATACTCAAAAAAGTCTCAAAAAAGGAAATGCTAAGGAAAAACTGCTACTACTATTGATTTATTTATTTTTGCTATTTCCTTTATAAGCAGGATTGAGATTCCCTTTTGCCAAATCTCGTCTTAGATTGTATTGTCGTATTGTATAGTGTTATTTTTATATTTAATAAGTTCAATGTTAGTGAAATTGTTGAGAATATCAGATTGTCATAAATGGTTAGGTGAGGTTGTTTTAAATGGAAGTTTAGTATGTAGCGAACATTAGCTCCTCTCGAGCTCGTTCACGAAGAAAGAGTCGTTTGAATCTATTATCTATAAGCTTCATTGAGTAAATAATTAAATTAAAAAAACACTAAATATATTGAAAATTGATTTTTTTTGTCCGTGAAGTGATTATTTAAAAATGTCTCAATTTTTTTTCATGGTCTGTTTTATGGGTTTATATGAATAGTGAAATGTTATTTTCTTCATCTTCAAGTTCTTGGGATAATTTGTTTCAATTTTGAAAAAGCTATAATTGCTGAAAGTTGCCAAAATAAGTTTTTCTCTACTTTTTTATATTGTTTTTCATTTGGCTTAAAATTGAATAAAGCCGCTGTCAAATAATAACTTTGTAATTTACCACATTAAACCAATACAACTTTGATTTTAGCGAATGACACTACGAATGTAAATAATTTGAGATGTCTTAGGGTGGAATGACTTTATAAAATTAATGAGTGTAGGTTCAAATCTCACTTAGGCGAATATTTGTTTATATAGCTTATATTATAGTACATACTTAAGTGGTTTAGGCTCAGTTCTAACACACTTGTCTCTACGTAGGCAAAATGAAGGACAACGAAGTGATGTAAAACGCCAAAATGACGCAGTGGGACAGTATTTGTTTGTTGATTCAATCCCCAATGGAGGGAATGACGATGTATAAGTTATTTTCTTTTCCCCACTCTGGTAATTGCAAAAGGTGACGTTCATTTCTGCCACTCATCAAGCAACGTCTTGATTTCCGGCGGAAAATAGAGGACGCCACATTAGGTTCTCACTGACTACCATGTTTTGCGGAAAAAAGCGTGAAATTAATAGAAATATTTTAAACTAGCGTTGGCGACATGTAAATATTACTATCTATATTGTGTATAGTTTTTTAAAATTTGTTTAATTATATCATATAGTAAAATTTCTTTGTAACGAATACTCGATAATATTCTTCAAGTAAATTACACTAAATGTAAAGAAATAAAATTTTTGAAAGAAAATAAGTTTTAATAAATATATTTGAAATATCGTGGTATTTCAAAATATATAGCTAATGTTTCTTTTAATGAAAAAAGTTGAAATTGCTTTGATTTCACATAACTTGTAAAATATGTTAAACTTAAAAAAAAATTATGGTTATTTTTTATATGTTTTGTAATATATAATAGATTATGTTTTGATTTTTGAAAGTAATATACATTAGATAAATATGATTGCTTATTTTTTTATTTTAGAACTTAAGAAGTATATAAAATGTATCGCTGTTTTTAATATGTGTACAGATCTGTATTATTGAGCTTCTTTTTACTAAGTCTTGAGATTTAATATTCTTATACGTATATTTGTTTTAGAAAATATATTAAATTGCATTTTCAAGGGGCCCCTTAAACATACACTTGGGTCGTAAGTCCTAGGCACTTTTTAAACTCATCCCTCTGTAACGCGATGGGCACTCCGCACGTTGAATCCATGGTGCGCTAAGGAGTTTCTTATCATTTTCTCTTTAAAATTCATTTTCTGAATGTATTGGTTTTTAAGTAAAAAAATAATATTTTCTTTTACAGTACTATATTTTCCTAATCAATCTGGGAAACAAACAGCTCTTCTTTTCGGTTATAGCTTCTATTACGATGGCAGGAGAAAGAAAACTGACGTCTGGCAATGCACGAGATCTGGCAAATGTAATGCTAGGTTTGTGACAACGAAGAACAAAAAAATAATACGATGGAACATAACACATACTCATCCGCCACCGAATTATAGGATTATTAATGGATATTATATTAAAGTGTAAATATATGTGTTAAATTATATGTGTATTAAAATTCTGGTCAAATAAATAAGAAAATTTTTATAAAATTTGTATTTATTCGTGTAATTTTGAAGGTGGTATAAATTTTCAATCTAAACCTAAGTCTATATTAATGTATGTAATAAATCATGATTTTCTGCCATATTAAATTTTACCTATATACTGTACAACGCCATTTTGTACCAAGTAAAAACAAGCGAATGATATTTCTATATAAAGTAAGGTGATATTTTAAATCTTTAATATAAGGTAATTAGAAGTTTCCTTGGCCTATATAACAGTTTGGTGCCTAGCCAGGTTTTCGCTGCTCAATTCACAATTTGCAAGAAAGTGTACTTTTTAAAAGTTCCTATGTTTTAATTATTTTTTTCAAACAGCTTCAAGCTTTTTATAGCATTACTATGCTACTGGGCAATTAATACCCTACTGGGTAGGCAATGAGAATGTAGTGTTATGACACTACGTTCTCTGCTTTTCGTATTAATTCGAGACATTGTGTAGATGAATAGTTTTAAATTTTTCTTTCTTTGCAGTTTATTTCGTGCGTAACAAAATTGGAAAAGATTTGGCTATTTATGAGGGCTATAGCTTTTACAATGTAGCTCGTTTTGCGAGAACTACGATTTGGCGGTGCACTCGATGGGGGCCCTGTAAAGCGAGGTTCATTATGAGCAGTAATGGGGAAATGGTCAAAGCACACTTGGAACACGGTCACAAACCACCCACCTTTGTTATTAATGGCGGCGTGTACTATAAAGCTTAAGAGAAATTTGAGGAACTTGGTACCTTCAAGCAATAACTTTGCATTACTCTGTTAATTGTCATAATTTATTGGCTAATATATTATCTAATACTTGAAAATGTAGGTACTTTTTACGTCAATATTTTATTTATACAGTAGTTAAAGTAAAATTTCTTATTCGCCGTACTAACTTATGTGGAATGTGTGCATTGTGTCTATAAATAATATTCTTTTTATTCCCTATACGTAACCTATAGCCATAAAATAATTTAAAGTCATAAATTTCAAAGGTTCTGTCTAGATAAAATAAATCATTAAATATTTAAAGAAAAAATATTATTTTTTATATCTCATCAATATTTTTTAGTGTCGTATCTAAAATCAATATCAGATAATCTTATACACTTTTTGCCGTATGATTTGAAAATTTGCACATGTGTCCGGGTCTTATAACAGTACAACACATTTATAGCATAAATCTGATGCCCTTGCTAAGGCATCAGGCATCAGGGGAACGTATAAATCATTTTAAGCGTGTTTTCTTAGTTTTTAAATTGTTTTTATTTTCTAAAAGTACCTAAAATTTATTTATATTATTATGTTTTTTTGTTACAGTAACATTCGTGAATAATTTAGCGGGAAAGCCAATGGCGGTGTTAAACGGATTTACTTACTATTTCTCTTCTAAGACTAGGCTATCGGTGAACTGGCGATGTACTAAAGGAAGGCCTTGTAAAGCCCGTTTTGCAACGAGGGAAGCGACATATCTAAGAGGATTTATTGAACATGCCCACGAACCACCACGTTTCGTTATACGTAATGGTTTATTACTTAAAATATAATTATTTATTATACATTTTTTTATTAATAATTTCAATAAATGGCATTAAACTTATGTTGTCTTTCAAATCCTTGAATTTATATTTTTTGATTGAAAGAATTGTAAGAAAATACATATTAACAATTGTAGTCAGTAATAAAGACAAAAATTTTGAAACAAACACAATGTTTCGAAGTCTGTTGTATTTAAAAGAAAATATACTTAAGTATATTAAATTTTTTGTAACTTGTGTATAATAAGAATATAATTCTTATGGAATTAGAATAAGATGTAACTAAATTTTAATTATTTTTATAACTGTGTTTGTTTATCTAGTAATTTATTGTAAACATTACGAAAATAATAAAATTAAATTCTAATTTCTTATATATTTTATTAATAAAGATAATAAAGGAATATAATATTTGCAAGAAAATAAATAATTATAGTAATATGCAGAAGAAACCTCTACAAACACGACGAGTATGCAGATGTGACTTAAGAGTATGTGAAATTTAGCATAGAGTCTAATGTAGAGAGAGGAGCGCGGACAGTGGAGGTGAACGTTAATGCGCATTTTACTCGTAAAGGGGCCCCTTAAACCTACACTTGAGTCGTACGTCCCAGGCACTCTCTAAACTCCTCCCTCTGCAACACGAGAGGCCCGGCACCCGCAACGGTGAATTCATGGACTGCTAAGCAGTTTTTTCTCATATGAGAAAATGTACAAAACCAACGTATATTATAACCAATATATTTTAAAATAATAATAAATATTAAACAAACATATGTTTGACATACACTTTTGTATAAAGTGACATGCACGTTGCTAAGGTAAGGGATCGACGGGTTTACTAGAATAGACAAAAAAAATACGAAAATAATTGAATATAGACAAAGTTATTTCGTAGTAATAATTTAAATTATTTTTTAAAATTACTAGTAAGTATTACTTTAAGTTTTAAACTATTAATTTAGAAATAAGTTAAGTAGTTCATAAATTAATCTTTAATTATGTTTTAGTTCGTTGGGTGCGTAATAAACGAGGCAAAATGCTGGGACTAATCGAAGGATTTACTTTTTATAGTAACACTAAGAACAAATCGTCGATCTTGTGGAGATGCTGCAGGAGTGGTCAGTGCAAAGCTCGCCTTGTTACTACATATGATCTTATGATTGTCAGATGCAATCTGGAACACAATCACGAACCGCCAACGTATATCATAAAAGATGGGATATATTTTAAACTTTAAATGTCATTTTTGTCTGAGTCATATTAAATGTCCGAATTTCACGTTTATTTGCTTGCTCCTTACCAAATAAAATATATACGCATATTTTTATCGATTTTATCGCAAGATTAATACTAATTGACGTCTCTGAGTGCGAATGAACTCCATACATTATTTAATGTACCTACTTGATTGTTTAAAGTATTATATAGATATGTACATATAGTGGTATTGTAAAAATTACAACAATAATGATATATGTTACAGTCAAACTATATGTCTAAGGTCAGTGTTTGTAATAATCATGCAGATAATAAAGAAATAAATACAATACCAGTCAAAACAATTTAAAATCTAAAACGAATGCTTAATTTCTTACACTTTTCATAAAAATCTTCTTCTTTCTTTCTTTTAGCTTCACGCTTTTTTCCGCACATAGCAGGGTAGGCAGAGGGAACCAGAGAACCTAGACACTCCGTCCTCTCTTAACATTTTCGTTCCCCGCTGAACGATTATGTTCGTAAAAAATATTTGACTTAAAACAATATGAATATATTTATTTATAAATATGAATATATTTTTTTAAATTAGGTTTCAAAATGTACTTTAAACTAAAATTTTTATTATTATATTTAAATTGAATTAAAGCTCGCGAAGACGAATAATATTAATAACTTCACTAGAACAGCTGAACAAAGGTTGCGTATGTATGTGTCAGCAAAAAGTCAGTATGTTATCTTCAGCTTTATCTCTAATAGTTTGTTATGTTTTTTGTATTTTCCATTATTTTTCTGTGGAATCAAAGTCTGGAGACTTTATACACTATTCCAGGGCTAAGTTTGAATTATACACTTAAAACCTTTTTCCTTGCAGTTCTATTCGTGCGTAACAAAAGTGGCAAAGAATTGGCTATTTGTGAGGGCCATAGCTTTTACTGTGGAGCCCGTTGTACGAAAACAACGATATGGCGATGCACTCGATGGGGGCCCTGTAAAGCGAGGTTCATTATGAGCTGTGATGGGGAAATGGTCACAGCACACTTGGAGCACCTTCATAAACCACCCAGATATATTATACATGGCGGCGTTTATTATAAAATTTAAGATGAATTTATGCCTAATTTTTAATATGAATGAATTTAGGACTAATATTGAATTTCTGTATATAAATTATGTTATTAATTCTAAATTTAAGAATTGCGCTTGGAAATAAAGTAAAATTGTTGATTAAATAGCGTCCTGCTCTGCCATACACTCATTTTTTAAATATTATGGGAGCGAAAACCTGTAATAGTTTTGTTTTGAACAGATGTACGGAACAAAACTATTACAATAAAGACGAGCTGCAAAATGCCAATACGATGCCGTTTCCTTTCGTCCATATTTCATCTATACGTAATATGTTTCTTGTATACAAATTAAATGATCTTTAATTTTATTCGTGATAACGTGGCCATATTACTAGCCTAATTTATGAAACAATAGGTATTAAAGCGCCAATTATGAACCTATTTGTTACTGTTAAGTAGTTATACTTTTTATTCTGTGCAAGTACTTCACATGCAAATTTTATAATCATTTTTTAAATTGCGTATTTAACATTGGGTTATAATATAACTGATTTAATTTCAATCATTGTAGATAATGTTTTTATTGTTTAACGTTTGTATGTGTGAATATATTATAAATAGACCTTTAAAAATTACTATTTTTGTCATCGCTTCTAACCGCCTTAAAAAAAAGGAGGATGTTCTCAATTCGACTGTATTTTTTAATGTATGTTATGGCATAACTTTTTACTGGGTAAACCAATTTGTTTTGAATTTTTTTTTTTTTGATTCAAATTGATTGTGATGTGATGCCATTTAAATTTGGTAATTTTGACGAACAGTTTTTGAGTTATTCGTAACGATGTTGTTTTTTAGCGGGTTTTTATTTATTTATTATTTTAAAAGTCTTAATATTATCTCGTTAAGTTACGCTTCTTAAACTAAACTTCTTATTTTGACAGAATGAGTGCAATTTTAACATTTTACCAGATGTTTTATGTACAGTTGTATGTAAAACTTTGCAATTAATTTTCTGTAGAGATAGTGCGAGTAGATAACTTACATGTTTTGTATTCTAGTCCCTAAAACTTGTTAAGGTGCTTAGTAGCTGAAATAAAAATAATTATTTTAAATGTACTTACAAATGAATCATAATGTTTTAATAAAGTATGTTCCTTGAAAAAACCTGAATGAAAGTTATTACTATGTACCAAAAATGTATAAGTATTTTTGCCCTAAAATTATCTCAGAGTTAACTAAGTTTTCTTATGGGTATTTAAAATTCATAAAATCACTTTCTCAATTTCAGTATTAATCTCAAAGTATTTCTCATGTAAATATATACAATACATAATATACTCGTAAATTAAAATTTATACTTACTAACTAGAATAATTCAATTTGTAGTTTTGAAAGAATAAAGTTTACTTAAATAATTAAATTTGTATGAGAAAGAAACCTTGTTATTAAAAATACGAAAAGAAAACAAAAAATTTCTTACAATTATTAAGGTTCCCAGATTCTCTCAGCCTATCCTGCTATGTGTGGAATACATCGTGTCTAAAAAAAATGTATAAAGCAAATACCATTTAAATAAGTATTGAAATAATAATTAGCACATTTATGTACCTACCTACCTAACTTCACGCTTTATACCTAGCGGGGTAGTCAGAGAGAACGGAGCGCCAAATGCTACGGTCCCTGCATACCTCTTTCGCCTCGTCCACAGTCATTAACCTCTTCATGCATGCATGCATGCCCTCCTCCTATATATGTAAATTGATAGTATAATGCATGTGTATTGCATGTTGTATACATATATAATAAAATTAATTATCACCTTTGTAAATGACTTTTTCTTAGCTTTCCAGCTTTTGTAATAAATATACTTTATGAGATTGCAATTGTAGATATTTACTTATTTAATAAAAACTAATAATTCACTGAATATTTTAATAATAACTATTATATTTTTCAGTGCAAGTTGTTATAAGCAATGTGGGTAAAAAAATGGCAGTTCTCAATGGATACACGTACTACTGTGCGTCCGTAGGAATAGGCACAATAGCTTGGAGGTGCACTAGGGGGAAATTATGCAAGGCCAGGATTGTTACTACTAAAGACATGGACACCGTGGTCAGATGCCAAGACTCCCATGATCATTGCCCACCAGATTTTTATATATATGACGGTATTCTGTATAAGGGAAGATATATAGATACGAAATTATTGACAAAAAAATCTCGTAAAAAAAAAAAGACCACTAGAAATTGTTTTAGAGAAATAATATTAGAACATGGTGAAAGGCAACACTAAATTTCAACAAAAAATCCTTTGCCGTACATAAATTTGTTATTATTCTTTGTTTATATTTATGTTATGGTATATTATAGTTTACATTATGCTTATATTTTTATATTTATATGTATATTGCACGCTGGTTATCTCGTTAAATACTGCTTTCACCCACTTTCTTCCCTGGCTGGAGAAAATCTCTTTTAGAGATAAGTCCACTTACTGTTTATATTATTTCTGTACCTACCATGTTTTGTTTCAAGGGCAATAAATAATATATATATTTCTTGAGCGAGGCATTGAAATTTCAATGGTATATAGACCATTTCTTACTGCCTCTTTCAGGGACATTGCAACACCACACTTTGTCAATCCTCGAACTGGATGGGCAATATGTGGTCTTAGGGTGGTGTTAGTTTGCTCACTGAAGTAAACATTGGAACCATTGTAAAAATATAGAGGTATTACAATTTAATTTAAAAAAGAAATAAAAGGAATGTACTTGAAATTATTTTCTTGTTATCGTGGTTTTTCCGGTGTCCTTACCGGATCAGATTCATGTTAGGTAGATATTGTAATGAATGTCAGCTCTAGACAAATTTAAATATATAACGTACTATAGAAATGTTCAAGCCAATCAAGCAAAAAGTGACCAAAATAGAAAGAGCGCAACTTTTTTTTATATTCATAAATGCAGGTGAAGCTAATAAAAATAATGTATTAACTAGTAGTTTCATTTAAGTATTACCTTGCTATATTGGTTCAAGTTTTGCTTGGACCAACTTTTTACTACTAATTTCAACCTTCAGAATACTAAATTAAATTTAAATAGTTATGTTGCTTTTATGTTTAATACGATATATTTTTTTTATAGTAATTATAGCGAATAATGTATCGGGAAGACAAATAGCCATCGTCAATGGGTATACATACTACTGTGGGAAGGTCAACTTATACACCCTAGCCTGGAGATGTACAAGAGGCAAAATTTGCAAGGCGCGCTTCATCACCGACATGTTTATGAATATTGTAAAAAAATCTCAATTAAGTCACACTCACAAAGCATCGCCGTATTGTTTAAAAGACGGCTGTTATTATAGAGCTTAGTAAATGTAATAGTTATTTTTATAGTTATGTTAAGTAAATCAATTTAGTTGATGTATATGAAGCATTGGCTGTAATAATGATATTAATATTACATGACTAATTAATATGTAATGATTCCTTATACTTTCATCAACATATAGATATAAAGTTAATTTTAGTTGGTTGTTTTAATTATTATTATGGATATTCCACAGCGCAACACAGTAACATAAACATAAAAAAATTATAGGACGCATGATCAACAATGTATTAAAATTTCTAAGTACGCATAAGTTCTTCTCTATAATTTTACATTATCCATTAAATTTGTATTAATATTTTAGTTTCAGTACAATTAGTTAAGAGCAAAACTGGAAAGGAGCTAGCCATAGTCAATGGATATTGCTACTACCCATCTCAGTGTGGTAGCAAAACTACTATTAATTGGAGATGCCCAAGGTACCCCAAATGCAGGGCACGGTTTATAAGTACCTTCGATATCGAAGTTATAAGGATGAACGAAGATCACAGTCATGAACCATCAAGATATATGATAAGAAGTGGAACTTATATTAGAATTTAATTTTATATATAATAAAGTCATGGTAACGCAACTAGGAAATATGTAGCCAATGAAATGTAAGAGGATAGTTTTAGCGTCACGTTGTCGTCAAAAGATTACTATTTTTGCAAGTGGAAATTGGTAGAGAATTATGTTTATCGTTTCAAGCTAGTTTATTTTACATTCCAAATGTATATAGGTATGTTGGGAATTTTCTTAATGACGGAATCCAACTTCGCAATGACATAATAGCACATACTTGGATCTATATGGCTGTAACTTAGATAACTAGCAGTTGTACAATTATACTAAAAATTATATCACTTATTATAAATATATCTGAAACATTAATAATTTTTTTGCAAATTTTTTTTTGATGTGAAAGGTAATGTGGGCTATGTATGAACGCGTATTGCATTCACACATAGTTCAATAAGTAGATGTTGGAACATAGTGTCAAATATTACTTGATATTAGTATTTGTTTTTTCTTTTAGTTCGATGGGTAACAAGTAAAACAGGAAATAAACTTGCCATAATTGATGACTTTGCTTATTATAATGCAGGGGAAAGCCTAACTACCCTAAACTGGAGATGCTTGTGCTCACCTTGCAAAGCAAAGTTTACTACCAACCTAAACATGGAGATTATAAGGAAGAACATTTGCCACTTTCATGATCCTTTCAATTATATCATTAGAAATGGAGTGTATATTAGGATCTAATACTGTTTTATCTAATATGTGTTCGTGAATATTTATTTTAAACTTGAAGTTTTAATATGTTAATAATAAAGTACTGCGAAATGGAACACAGTTATAAATAAATGTCTACTATACAAGATTTTTGTATTTTTTATGAAGCTCAATTTTTTTTTCAATTCAAGCTTTAATTTCACTTTTTTTTTTAACTTCACGCTGTAACCCGCATATAGCAGGGTAGGCAGAGGGAACCAGAGAACCTAGTGTTAAGACATTCCATTCTCTTTCAAAAATTCCTTTCCCCACTTTCCGCCGAAATGCCTGTCGTGGCGCAGAGGCACAAGCGTGTGACTGTAAACGTGACATGTTGTGGGTTCGATTCTCACTCCAGGAAATGTAAAATTTAATATTTTCATTTCTTGGGTTTGGTAACAAGGCAAAGCGCGGCGTTGAGTTCCGCCACTCAACACGCAATGCCTCAATTCGGCGGAAAGTGGGGAACGGAATTGTTTAATTTTATTTAATATATTATTTCTATTTATTGTTACAGTAATATGGGTTCATAAGAATTCTGGAACACAATTGGGTTTAGTCAACGGATACTCATTTTACCTTTGTTCGAGGACTGCAAGAACCTCTAATTGGAGGTGTACCAAGGGAGGCAGTTGTAAAGCAAGGTTTAGTTTTTCTAGCGACATTAATAAAATTATTAGGATCAATGATGAACATAATCATAAACCTCCACAATTTGTTATTAGAAATGGCGTTTATATGAAAATTTAAGTTATTGTTGCGTTTTATGGTAAGTTGTAAGTTTAAAAATTTGTTTTTTTTTGTGCTATCAATGTATTTTTTGTGTTTGTAATTAATTTTTAATTGTATTAATTGTATTATTAATTGTATTATTAATGTTCCCAAAATAACGGAATATGAAGAACAATGTGAATTACAGTATATTGTAAAATGCAGGTGAGGTGACTCCTGAGAGTACAAAATATATTGAAATTTTTTAAAACTAAAGTAAGAAATGTTTCTAAATCCAACAGTGAGATTTTGTTATAATATTTGTGTATTTATAAAGCAGTTCTTACAATTGTAAGTTTAGGTGATGAATATTGTTTTAAGGAGTACCTAATAATTTTATATTATATGTAAATATTGTGTTAAATGCCAAATATTTAAGAAATTATCTACTGAGAAGAGACCTTTGTGTGACTTGTCCATGGATTGGTGTGATTTTCTTTATAAACTTAGATAGAAGTATTGTTTGTTGAATAATGTACAAGTTTTAGGTGTAATGAGTAAATTGAAATAAAAATATTAGATGTTTTTCACTTTTTATTTATATTAGTTATAAAATATGTCAAAAATGCTCTTATTTAATAATCTTATTTCAAGCGAAATTTACAATTTTCAATTATACTAATTGCACTTGGAAGATATTTAGTAAGTAGATGTATTGTCAATAAAACTTTACATATATGGTGTTTCCAATATTATGTACAATATTTTTGTAACATTAATATTGTTTTGAGAGCGAAGAGCAGAAGACCGAGCGCAATGGCGTACTATTGTACTATTGGAGAGGTCTATGTGTGGCCTTGGCCAGCAGTCGAAGATAAAGAACTTATGATTATGACGATGATGCATGATTTTTTATCATTTACTTCAGTGGGTGAAAAGCAAGGAGGAAAATTAGTCTTTTCGCTTGTACAGCAGGGTTTATTACTAAATTATTTGGAGGTTATAAGGAAGAATTTGTACAACCATTACGAGCCTTTCAGATTTATAATAAAAGAATGGAATCTATAATAAGCTCTAATTACTTTTTTGAGAGTTGCATTTTTAATAGTTTTAGTTGATAATTCAGAAAACGACTGGACTGCTCTGATTGCATTGACATACTTGGATTAATAACTTGTTATGTTTAGCTTTTGTTTTTTTAAGTATTCTTTATAAAATTATATTATAGATATATTACTAATCTTGTAAACACATTTAATACATTATTTTCTATGATTGTTTTAGTGATATGGGTTAAAAAGGATTCCGGAGCTAAACTGGGCTTAGTCAACGGATATTCGTTCTATATTGGATCCAAGACTGCAAGAACATCGAACTGGAGGTGTACAAAGGGTGGCAATTGCAAAGCTAGATTTAGTCTTTCCACCGAAACTGAGCGAATTATTCGGATCAATAATGTTCATAATCATAATCCACCATTGTTCGTTATCAGAAATGGCGTATATGTGAAACTTTAAGTGATTTCTTTCACTTCTTTAAGTTATGTTCTTTTTATTGTATCATTAATGTGTCATTTTAATTTTTTTATAATATAATTAGAATTGTAATTTAAATCTAGGTTTTAAATACATATTATAACTTCTTCATAATATTTATTAAGTAATAAAGGCCTTATTAGTAGTTAGTAGTAAATATAACACTGTATTATTAGGTCATGCTATTTGTAAATATATGATTCAAAAGAAAAGATTTTTTTAAAATTAACATTCCAACATTTACATTTTAGAACCATAGTTGTCGCGCGCAGTAGTAATAAATTTAAACATAGTATCTAAGCTAAGTTAGTTAATCTATCAAAACGAACATATTGTACGTAAAGTAAGGCTTTCTTATGCGCTATGCGTTACGTTGAATCATTTGCCATACAAAGTCTCTAAAATGGATGAAAAATGCAGAGTAAAAAAAGCTATATACTATTTTAGTAAGAAATATAGTAAATTAAATTAAAACGTAAGAGACTTCTGTAGATGAAAATGATATTATGTTATTTTAAATTTAAGCAAGAGATTGTTTTAAGATCACAATATTTTTTTTAGTAAAACACAAATATTTTGTGCAGTATTTTAAAATATTTAAATGTAGCCCAAAAAGTGTTTGTCTTATTTCAATTTGTGTGATTTGCTCTGATGTAGCTCTGATATAGTCGGATATAGTCTTCTGAAACTTGTTAGATTGTAGTGATAACTTTATACTGTATGTAGATATTACGTAAAATATAAAATATTTGAGATATGGTCGATTGTCTATTGATGAGTGATTTTTGTGTTATCCTTATTCTAACTAGACTATTATTGCCATTATATACTTTGTGTTTGTGGAATACGACAACGATCAAGTGCAGTATTTAGTTCTGTAGTAAAATAAACATGTCTAGTTTGAAAACTTGAAATTTCTTTGTCTTCTGAAGCCTTTGATTAATATTTATTAATTTATGTATTTATTTCTATTATAGCTATAATTCGTATCTTATACACCATTTTTAGAGAACTTCGTGTACTATTCAATTTGTCAATTCAAGTAATACATTATTTATATTTTTTTTATAGTAACATGGGTGGAAAGGGATTCTGGAGCAAAAGTCGCTTTAATCAATGGATACTCATTTTACCTCGGATCGAAGACTTTAAAGACGTCTAACTGGAGATGCACCAGGGGAAGCAAATGCAAAGCAAGGTTCACCCTCTGCAGCGTTACTAAAGAAATTATTCGCATCAATTACGTACATAATCATGTACGTCCACAGTTCTTTGTACGAAATGGCGTTTATGTCAAATGTTGAGTGATGTTTGTCATTCCCTTTATTTGTCGTTTGCAATCGCACTGTGTTTCTTAAATGCTGATACAAATAATACTCTTGAAGTAATTGAGGCTTTATAATAGGACATGTAAAGAACTCGATAAAAATTAACATTCCTATGTGTATTTGAAGCTGTACTATTCGTGTACAGTGGTAATTACTTGATAGGCTTTGTCATATGGAGTAGATAAAAAAAATAGCTGTAAGTTTAGTAAGTAAATCAATCAAAATGCTGCATGCCTTAGACTTAAGGCTTTATTGTAAAATGCATTGTGTTTAACTATATGCCAAACAATGTCTTCAAAATGGGCGAAAATAATAAAGTAAGTTCATACAAAACATAAGAAAGTCCTGTAGACAAAAATATATTATTACTTAAAGTAAGGAATACTTTAAAATTCTTCAGTGAAATTTTAAGACAAAATATGAAGCCATCAATTGGATGGGTTCGATTTCCATTCGGGGAATTAAATATTTAAATAAGTTTCATATCTCCGCTCCGGTAAGACAAAGGTTGGAATATCAAGAGAACATCAGGTTTTTTTTTTTTTTTTTATTGATAACGGACGGCAAACGAGCAG
>JAKGSA010000123.1:189699-240094 GCA_033558755.1 Philaethria dido
TATCCTTTCATGTCTTAATATAATAATTGATTATTATTAAGGCTAAATGAATTGATTGTCAGAATTTATTATTAATTTAAATTATATTCATTCTAAAGAAATAAAATATAGAGGAAATTGTAATTACAAAAATATTTGTTACTAATTCTTATTCTTTAAATTACTATTAAAGCAATTGACAATTGTATGTGAAAATAGAAGGAAATTATACAAAAAAAAATATGTTTCCATACATTTAAATGGTCTTTTTTTTAAATTAATATTTAAGTTAGTTAATCATACCTCTTTTTGTTTCAGTGAGATATGTAAAATCACGCCGGGGGAAAGCTCTGCTAAGCATCAACGGATACACATTTTGTGCGCAAAGTGTTTCCGGTTCTAAAATAAGATGGGTGTGTTCCACTCATAACCACAAACACTGTCGTGCGGTCGTCCATACATATGATAATCATATATTGAAGCTAAATAATAATCATTGTCATACTTAAATTACTTTACTCATTTTTCCTATTTTGCGGAGAGAGGAGAAAAGTTATTGATAATAAGAAACTTGGTTTTCGTGATTATTTAAAGAAAATCATTTGACATTATAAATGAAACTAATTTAACTTAATTAATCACATATATTTAGGCATATTAAAATTATCCAACGCTTTTAACAGTACAGTAGTTCGTAGTAACAAACTCAAACCTCAAAATATTACGTTTCCTAAAATATATTTTTGAACACCAAAAGTGGGGAACGGAGTGTCTTAACACTAGGTTCTCAGGTTCCCTCTGCTTACCCTGCTATATGCGGGATACAGCGTGAAGCTAAAAAAAATTATACGCGTATAATAGGGTTTCATTTAAAAAAGGTTCCATATATACTACCATATAGCCATTTGACTGTTATTGTAGAATCTAGTTTGTATGTAACAAATCATTTAATTTTACTTTAAATAGATTTTGATAATATATTTATGTAAATATGTACATGTGTATGTAGATTAAAATTTGCGCTTATTATAATAATGCTACCTCCTTAAAATCTCCTAACGCTTGTTTAGATATTTGTGAAAAAATATAATACGTAAAACTATAGGAATTATTATTTAGACATAGGCATAAGTTGACTCTATAAAATTAATTTCCAAAATTGACGAATCAAAGTTACCGAACATATATAGGAATCGAACCTACTACTTGCGTTTTGACAGTTGAGGTCTCAATCAGAAACAGATCAGATTGTGGCAATAAAATAGTTACTGTATTTATTTTAAGAGAACACGCTTTTATAGAAGTTACTATATAAATGTAACTGCGGCAGCTCCTAATATTTTTTTTTTATTCTTAGAATGAAAGTAATGCAACTCAAAAAAATATAATTTATTAAAAATCACCTTGATTGCTATGTTAGTTTTTAGCAATATCAAAAATTACAGAAAGAGAAATAAAGAGTTAGGTCACTTATTCTAAGTGACATACTCGTAGTAATAGACTCAAAGAGATTATAGACTAATTATTTTAGTTATATTTAATATTAATATCTTTTATTTGTACATAGATTGATTTTGTACGTAGATGCAGCTGTATTTTTAGATATTTTGTATTGATTTTGTAATAAAACACTTATAACAACTATATTTATTATATCTGCCTTCTCTCTCAGAAGCTATGGCTTTCAGCAAAGTATCTTAAACTAGATTAAGGTATATTATTATAGAAAGTGGAGAACGGAGTGTCTTGACACTGGGTTCTCTATGGCTACCTTTCTTTATAGCATATAGCGTAAAGCTGACAAAATCTTAGCCTTTTTAATCTTTTTAGCTTCACGCTGTATCCCGCACATATCAGGGTAGGCAGAGGAAATCAGAGAACCTAGTGTTAAGTGCCCGTGCTCTTTTAACATTTCCGTTCCCCACTTTCCACCGAATTGAGGCATTGCGTGCTAAGTGGTAAAACTCAACGCCGCGCTTTGCCTTGTTACCAGAGCGAGGAAATGAAAATACTAGATAATTATTTAATATTTTATATATACAACTTGTCGCGCTTACAGTCGCAAGCTTGTACCTCTGCGCCACGAGAGGCTGCAAATTTAAATTTTAATAGATACTATTTCCTTTCCTTACTTATGAATTGTGGAATTATAGTTGTTTTTAGTTAAATTAGATTAAATAAAGCTTTACATGAATATATTACTAACATATTATTTTATATTTTCAGTTGTATGCGAATTTGTGGAATCCAAGAAGACTGGGCGTACGATGTTGAAAGTGGAAGGATACTTGTTCAGCCGTAGAACTTCAATGAGCAAGTTTACACAGCGATGGGTGTGCGCGACTCATGTCTTTAGAGGTTGTAACGCCAGTATTTACACTATTAATAATCAAATTGTAAACGTCAAAAATACACATAATCATTAAACCCGTGAGCCATTTGGTCACGGGTTCTTTTTACCTGCTTCAAAATAAGGAAGTTCTCAGTTTGTTTGTACTTTTTTTGTTTCTTGTGTGTTATCGAATATATTTTTACTGGGTAAAACAATTTTGATGACACCTTTTTTTTATGATGGCTAGTGATTTCGATTTGGTCCTATTTAAATTAGTTGAGATGAAACGAGTAGTTTTTGAGTTATTTGTAATAATTTTATATTTTAATTCATTTTATTTGAAGTGGGTTTTCTTTTTGGTAAATCTTTTAATAAATATTGTATTGAAGAAATTGTTAAAAACATTAATTTATTAGTCAATAATGTTACCAATACTTCTACAAATATAGTAAACTGTGTGTTATTAATTAAAGAATTTGATGTTATACAAGTAAAATATATATACATATAAACTGATATGTAAACATAAATAATCTTCAATGTATGTTAAACCACTAAATGTTGTCAATAGCTGTTCAATGTACTTTATGTAGAATCAATGTTTATATCGTAGCAGGTTCGATACCCGATTTAAATTTGAAGCAAAAGAGAAATGCGAGCTACGAATTGGATGTTGTAAAGCTCATAATATTGTACCTTATAAATGTTAGTGGAAAAAATGGGTAAAAAATAATGTTGTCTTGACGTATTATTAAATGTTGTGAAATATATTTAAATTATGTCCTTATATTATTATAAAATGTTAGTATATATATTATATTATTTATTAGTGTGTGTTGAACTGAAAAATCTTATTTATTATATAGATTTAGATCTAAGGGTTAGTGGTTTTGTAAAGGCGGTCGTGGATTCAATTCCCACTTAAAACAAATATTTGGTTGGAAATCATTTCTTGGTTATGTCCGGGTAAATATTAATTTATGTGCTATATTTAGAATATAACGTAGAGTCCTAGTATTTTTGTCCAATTACATATAATAGTTGTGTTTTTTCCAAATAAAAATGTTTATGTCCTAAAATATATAGAAATGATACTTTAAACGTCGTTATACATGCTATATATTACAGATTTGTTTTTATAATAAAAGATCAGCGGCGTTTAGTTCCGTCAATCAACACGCATTGCCTCAATTCGGCGAAGAGAGGGAACGGAAATGTTAAAAGAGAACGGAATGTCTTAACACCAGGTTCTCTGGTTCCCTCTGCGTATCTGGCTATATGCGGGATAGAGCGTGAAGCTAATAAGAAAAGATAGGTTAACGTTTATTTCAAGCCTAATATTAAATGTTAGTGCTGTCTACGATGACAGCTTTCTTATACTTGATGCACACATGTCAGCATGTCTTTATATATGTGTTCTTAATAAATGTTGTAACTTAAACGTACCTGAATAAATAATATTTTAAATGGTGTTTGTAATAGTTAATTTGTGACTGTTTTTTTGTGTTTTGTTGTCTTTATGTTTTACGTGAAAAATTTACGATCCCTGTTTATGAAAATTATACAGATGGAGGTGGGATTTGGTCGTTAAAGTTTATATTGTTTGTATTGTTTTGTTTAGTTTATATTTTTGTTTTTTTTGTTTGTTTTGTTGCTGTGTTTTGTGCTGTGTGTTCTGAAGAATTGTTTGACATGATGCCCACGGCTACTTTTCACCATCGAACCGCTCGCCATCGACACTCACTCACTTTGGAGCCTAAATGGTCTCGAACAGTTCGATTTCAAAGGAACTTTCTTCCGCGGACTCTCCAATTGTGGAATGATCTCCCTGCCGAGGTTTTCCCAGAGGGCTACAATATGGGTTTCTTCAAAAGGGGAATAAATAGGTTTTTGAAGGGTCGGCAACGCGTAAGTGATGCCCCTGGTGTTGCAAGCGTCCATAGGCCACGGTAACCACTTACCATCAGGTGGGCCGTGTGCCTTGTTGCCACCGTCGTGGTATAAAAAAAATATATATATTAAGAAGTGCGTAAGCTATTTTTACAGTAATAATGCATTAGAAATATTAAATTAATAAAATAAATATTACTCATACAGTTGTATGTCTCGCATATACTTTTGTATACTGTGACATACATGTTGCTAAGGTAACGTATACTCTTTATCGGTTATTCGAGTTTTGGTCAAGAAATAATATATTTTCTATGATTTTAATTTTATAGTACACTAACTTATTTCCGGACCTATAGTTTGTAATTTAATAATAATTTCCTTTGTAGCTAAATATACGAATGGATTGAGGATTTGAGGTAAAGTATTGTTTATAATCTTAAATAAATATATTTCATTATTTATTCTAATAGATAAATTTTATTTTGAATATTTCTATACATTTCTGAAAATTATATGCTTTTTTAATTGACTTCAAAAATGAAGGGGTTTTCAATTCGACTGTATTTTATTATGTGTATTCATAACTTTTTTCTGGGTTAACCCATTTTGTTGATGATTTTTTTATATGATAGCTAGGGATTGTAGTATGATCCCAGTTAGTGAGTTATTTGTAATATATGTTTTAATTTGGGCTTTTTATTTGAAGTGGATTTTGTTTTATTGTTAAAATTTTTATTATTTATATTCCAGTGACGTTGATTAAGACAAAGAAAGGAAAAATTAACTTAAAAGTTGGTGAACACACGTTTTATGCGAAACCAGGCAATTATAAGTCGAATAAGAAGAGATGGTGCTGTACGCAAAACAGATATTGCAGGGCGTTTCTACATATTGTTGATAATAAAATTGTAGCTATTTATAATAAACATAACCACGAAAAGAAATAAATGCTTTTAAGCTGTGTAAAAGACTATATATTTTAAACTTAAGGACTGATAATTCCGTACTCTATATTATGTCGCCCAATTGTTTTATTTTTTTTTTGTACATGTTATTTATTAATAATCATAATAAGTAATAATAATAAAAATACATTAAAATACAGTCCACGAGGATTATTCATATAAAAAACCAAAAACAAACTCCTCGTGGAGAAGAGGGATAATGGTGCGACTGTAAACGCGACAAGTTGTAAGATCGATTCCCACTCCAAGAATTGATAATATTAAATATTTATACCTAACCTAACCTAGCTTCACGCTTTATCCCTAGCGGGGTAGTCAGAGAGAACGGAGCGCCAAACGCTACGGTCCCTGCATACCTCTTTCGCCTCGTCCACAGTCATTAATCTCTTCATGCATGCCCTCCGGGGGGTCCTGATGCTTTTTACGTGACCTTTCTCCAGTATCATTGATACTGTGTTCTTGAAGGTCAACCGAGGTCTTCCCTTACCTCTCTTGCCGCTCACCTTTGCTTCATATATCTTTCTCACCATTCTATTTCTCTCGACGTGCCCAAACCACCTGAGCACGTTAAATATTTATAATAATTAATATTTAGTATTTTCATTTCCTTGCTCTAGTAATAAGGTAAAACGCGGCATTGAGTTCCACTGAGCAGGCAATGCTTCAATTCAGCGAAAAGTAGAACGAAAATGTTAAATAGAACGGAGTGTCTTAACACTAGGTTCTCAGGTTCTCTCTCCTTACCCCGCTATGTGCGGAATACAGCGTGGAACTAAAGAAAAAAATAAAAAAATAATAATTATAGTAAATGCCATTAATAATTTATTTAATATATAATTACTTTTTCAGCGATCCTTACAAAAACGGACAAAGGGTACATGCGCATCTACTATAAAGGTTATGCGTTCATAAAACGCACTTATTATTCAAAGTACAATGAGAACATGATATGGGAATGTCTATCCTACCACCGTTATCGCTGTCCGGCCAAAATACGTACTATTGGCAACGAAATTGTGTTTCTGGATAATATTCATACGCATAACCCAAATGTTTTAAAAAATGTTAATGGACAAGTTTTGAAGCTAAGCATCTAAAATACTTTATTGATATTTACTATGAAAGAATTTAAGTGATTTTCAAAAAGGTTTCAAAGGAGGTTATTAGTTTGAGTTTTTTTATGAGTATTACTGAATTAATTTTACTGGGTGAACCAATTTCAATGATTCTTATTGATTTTTTTTATTTTTGCGATTTAATATGTGTAATATATTAAATGAAACCATTTTAACCGGATTAATCACGTATATTTTAGTATTCGGAATTACATTTTTGGATACCCGACGTTTCGAACACTTTAAAGTAGTCCGTGGTCACAGGTAGTCTACCTCTCTGTGATTAAACCGGTTAAAATAGTTTCATTGTCATGATGATTCCTTTTTTTTATATTATAGCTAGTGCTTCTGAAGTGGTTCTATTGAAATTTATTTAAGATCTGACCCTTAGTTTTGCAGTTATTCGTAATAATTTAACTTTAGTTCATTTTATTAGGATGTGGTTTTCTTTTTTTTTAAATCTTAATTATTATTACGCAGAGAGTATATAGAGACTAGATTTTAGACGACTATTTACGTCTGTTGTGTGCTTATTATAGATACGAGTATATGCGTTCTACTGTGATTACAACTTTAAAAGTTATATTGTATTTTCCTTGTCTCCAGTTAGAATTAACCTGGAAATGTATGGAATCTATATTACTTTATTATTACTGTTATTACCCTTATTGTGAATAATAATATTCCGCAACATGTGATGTAAAATTAAATAATAAAAATATATATTGTAGAAATAAAAAAATAATTATTCAAAGTGTTGTTTTTTTAATAATTAGATGTAGTAATTTAAAAAAAATGATTTGACATCTAAGAGGAACATATTGAAATTCCAGTTACTTCATAGTAACAACGTTTGGATATTTTAAAATTAATATATCTTTTTACAGCGACATTCGTCGTATCGCAACGGGGGAAGACCCTCATTAGCTTAGAAGGTTACACTTTTTATAATAAAAAAAGAGTTTCTGGTCCAGATGTTAAGAAGAGATGGGTGTGCTCTACTCACTTCTGTAGAGGCTGTAAAGCGGTCATTTATACTGTTGAAGATACCATAATAAGTATAAAAAATGAACATAATCATCAGCCTAGTTCTAATCATCTCAAATTTCTTACTTTTTAGGAACACTTTGGAAATATTATTTATCATGTTTACTTATTGTAATTAATTTATGGATGAATAAATATAGTATGGTATTGAAATAAAGAGAAGTATAACATAATATATAGACAACGAATTATTTAAAATTTGTATCAGTGATAAATTATTATGTAAATTATTAATATAAAAAATTCTTAATTTGATTTTGTTTTATTTTGACGATACCTAAAAGTGCCTTTACATGTGCTTTCGGTATTTAAAAAAAATCAGCCTTAGTCCTAAATTGTCCTTACAAACTTTATACAGACGTTACTTGTATATATTATATAAGTCCAGTCATTTTAGGTATTTAAAATCCTAAAAAGTCCTTATGGATTTCACCTCAAATAACTGGACTCAATTTAGTTATTTAAGTCGTAGATTAAAGTACTTAGTAGATGTTAGAAATATAAGTTTCTTATTTCCTGATTCTAACTAAACTTGTTTGTTACAGTTTATTTTCTGACTTCGGGACGTGGGAACGTAATGGCGATGGTTGATGGCTACCGGTTCACGCAAACAAGAGACAAGAGACGCCCGTTTGAAGCGAAGACGAGATGGGTCTGTTCCACTAGACGACTGTCACGATGCACTGCGAAGCTATACACTATCGACGATAAAGTCGTTTTGATCAATAACAATCATAATCATTTCCCGAATAGTTCAGTGAACTTCATGTCTTATGAAGTAAATAATAAAAAGTAATTTCATAGGTTAAGTGTTTTTAATATGGTTTTTTTAGTAATGTATTCGCAATTCTCTATATTTTAAGCATTAGCAAGTAAGGCGTTGTTTAAACGAATACATCACATCTTGAAACTAGAAGTGACCTAACTTAAATATTTGCATGTTTGGATAACCACCATAGAATCTCATAGGTTTTTTATGGTCACGCTTAGCAAAATTAGATGTTAAAGAATTTTGAGTTAGGTAGCTTTTATTGTAAAGGTGCGACGTGCTAGATTGTAATTTATCGGTGTATTTTTTTTCATTAGCTTTGAGAAATATATTATGTACGTTTAATAAAAGGATTTATAGTATTTAGTAAGGCTAGATGTAATTGCGTCACTGCATCATGTAACATTATCTAATAATATAATAAATTCAACTTTTTCTTTCAAAATATTGCTGTTTTATTTTCCTTCCTGTCCCATAGTAATAGTAACTGATAACAAATGAAATTACTAACTTTAATTTATACCAATAAATCAATTCATTCATATATGTAAATTCTTCTACATAGAAAGTTAAAGTAAGAAAATTTTGCTTCTCTATTTTGAGGCACTTTTAGAAGAATATGATTAAAATTTGATTATTACAAGTTATAAGTTTAAGTATGAACTTAATGCCGTTTCTAGGATGATCAGAACATCGAAGTATTTTTTTCTGTTTTTTAGCTTCACGCTGTATCCTGCACATAGCAGGGTAAGTAGAGGGAACCAGAGAATCGTTACCCACTTTCCGCCGAATTAAGGCGTTGTGTGCTAAATAGCGGAACACAGCGCCGCGATTATGCGACCAGAGCAAGGAAATGAAAGTACTAAATATTATTGAATATTTTCCTTTCCTGGTGTGGAAATCGAACTTACACCCTGTCGCGTTTACCTAATTTATTTATTGAATATTGTCTAAAATAATGTAATACTAATTTTCAGCTAAATTCGTGAAATCCATAAGAGGAAACACAATGATAAGCCTCATGGGCTATACGTACTCCAGAGTAACAAACTACAAAAAGGATTCTGTTAAAGGAAGGTGGATTTGTTCTACTCATTACATACATGGATGTAGAGCGGTTATTCATACAATTGAAAATGAGATTGTTAAAATTAAATCGGAACATAATCACGATAAGAGGAAGAAGAAATCTTAGAATATATAAAAATACACTACCTCTATTTTTGATAATTTTAAGTCTTAATCGCACACTTAGGATAGGAAAAACATTTTTGGAAAACGTATAAACATTTTGAGCGCAGCGGGATTCGCGCCTTTTGGAAACCGTCCAAGTACTCTGACCGCTAGCAAGCAAATGTACAAGAATTTCGACATAGGAGGATAAGAACACATAGCTTAGCGGTCAGAGCGCTTGGGCAGTTTCCAAGGGATGGGAGGTCGTATCCCGCTGCGTTTCAAAATTTTATAAGTCTTCTAAAAATACTACTTGTATTTCGCAAATTGGGCTAGAAAAGCTAAATATTGTTTTTGCCCGTTTTTGTAATCCTCTCTTAACGCTCTCCCTCCCTTTTAACACTCCCCAAAAGACCTACCTACCAAATATCTGCTCTCTATGGCCTATAGTTTTGCCTGTACGTTGTTTGTTAGTCACTCAGTAAAGCAATCGTTTTACATACATAGACATAGGATATTATAGATTTAGGAACAAGTATTGTAATAGTATTATTAAACTTTAGAAAAAATTGAGATTTTTAGTTTTATGACACAATTTTAGGCTTTAATTACTTTAGTTAGTTATTTTAGGACAAATGACTCCAAAATATTGTAAGTCTGTGTTTATTAATAACTGGTAATGTAAAAAATATAGAGATCTGTATAAATTGATGGCATAATTTTCTTTTTTCCCCCATGTTTCTTTTCATTTAAATATATTATTATTTAGCATCTGCAAATGACCCTTTAAGCCGACACCTGGGTTGCAAGTACTAGACACTGCTTCGAGCTCTTCTCCCTGCAACGTGATATGACCGGGAATCCAGTTATATGAAAATAATGGTAAATATGTATTTATATGCGAGTATACCATTAATACCAGTTGTTAAAAACAGAAAGTACAAGATTATGGAAAATGCCCACTGATACCCGTAATTATTAGAGTCGCTGGAATTGTTGCTAAGATTAACTAAGAATAACTTGAAGGCAAGTATAAATATACGCATAATACAGAAACAAGCAGCCATACATACGAGTACAGTTATCATTTTAAGTAAAGTTTTAGGGGACGCAGTTTTCGTCCATGAAACCTTCCGAACCTATTTTATTTTTCCCTGAGAATTTCAGGGTGGGGGTAAGAAATTATACCAAATTTAAGTTTGAGATGTAAACTCTTTTTCAGACAAAATGGAAAGAATGATAATGAATATGTTAAAATGACTACGTGTTAACTATATTCAATTATATTCTAACAATTATTACAAATATTCCATAGGTATACAGTAATTTAATTTAAAATTTATTCTTCCAGATATACCACTATACACATTTAAGAGGTCCTGGCGTGGGAACCCCATAATACTAATGGAAGGCTTTCGTTATTCACGGCGGTACTCTTCACGTAACACTGCAAGGTTCCGCTGGAGATGCTCCACCCATCACAGCTTGGGATGTAAAGCAAATCTTCTGACCATTAACAATGTTGTTGTATATGTACATAATTATCATAATCACAATGCTACTTAACCTCTTATTACGATGATATGCACTTAATGACTGATAGACATAATAAATAGTACTAGTGTCCCCGCGCGTTAACAACGCGTTGTCTTTGGTAATGTATATGTCACTTTATATAAACATGGATGTCAAAATATGGAAGTGTGTGTAACAGTTATTTTATTAATTTAATATACTTTTTATTCATTATTTAAAAAAATATTAGTATTCTGCACTTCTTCTCTATATAAACTATAAGTGTGCCATATTTCATGCTCCTCCGTCTGCGTCATTTTCGTAAAAAGGGGTCCAAAGTTTATGCTTTACGTATTTATATATAGATTTAACGCAGCAACTTGAAATTTAGTATGTAGGTTCCTTGAGTGCAATATATAAGGATTTCCGGAAATTCCTATGGGATTGGAAAAAACGGGTATTTACGTCTTATAATCATGTAGTCAATGAAAACGAAGTTGTGGGGGATAACTAGTTTATAATATAATATTCGAGTGATTTGGTTAGTCAAAGGGCGATGCTAGGTTGTTTATCCATTAAACAATGATAGAACTGAGCAGAATATGAGGAGGGTAGTCATTTGTGATTGAATCTGTGTACACCGCCAAAGGTGGGACATGTGTAACGATGAGAAAAAAAATGCTTTTTTTTTTAAGTTCACGCTGTATCCCACATATAGCAGGGTAGGCAGAGGGAACCTGAGAGCCTAGTGTTAAGACACTCCGTTCTCTTACAACAATTCCGTTCCTCACTTTCCGCCAAATTGAGGCATTACGCGTTGAGTGGTGAAACTCAACGCCGCGCTTTGCCTTGTTAACAAACGCAGGAAATTAAAAAATACTTTTTACTATATAAAAGAAATAAACATATGTAATTTGTGTAGGCAAGTGAATTTTAATTTTTATAGTGTCAATCGTTGCTCGTGGTGATTCACAGAATTATTGAAATACGTTGATTGATTTTTTTTATTTATTATTTGTTCGTTGCAAGCGATTTTGGGGAGTGAAGCGAAGCGAAGCTAAGGGTGAAGCAGCCTAGTCAATAATAAAAAATAACCAAATAGATATTTAGTCTAATTTATACAGGGGTATTAAATTTTGATACTAATAACTTATGCTATTGTCTATACCTTGTTTTTTCAATTTATGAGTCTACAGTAGTAACTATTGTACACCATTAAAAACCATATCGTGTATATTAATTTGTATGTAATTTATTAAAAATTTTGTAAATAAGTAAATAATCAATGAAACAGAGATCTTTGTATTGTGATCAATATCTTTTAAGACCATTTATACGTTTTTTTTCTATATTTTTGAATTAAACTAAAATATGATATACTTGTTTGACTTTGTTATTGCAACTTTATTTTTCTTTTTTGTTTTTTTTAATGATATTCATATATTAAATGGATTGTAGAAAATAATATATTTATTTAAATTCGGTAATGGCACCATAATGTTTTAGAGTAAGTTTAATTGTTTGTGTAAAAGGTTCTAATTGGTTTTATTGTTACACAGGTACTTATACTTCAAGGTAAGTGTGACACCTTGATTTTTAAAATAGATATAACGTCTAGAAATCTTTTAGTGAATTATCCTGTAAATGAAAAAAAAAACAGTTATTAGAATTGCTTGAAGATTTTTAAAAAATTGTATTGTGTAAGAAAATATATAAAAAACAATCTTAGTTAAGCTCTTTAATTATGATGCTTCGAACCAGTTGAGCAAAACAACCTTACACAGCTTTGTTAGTGGAAGAAACGCAATAATATTATTTTCATCTCTATAAGGATTACGGTCTTTTTGCTTTTGAGCTCGAAAACAAAATTTATTATTATTAATGTATTATTAAATATATTCTTTATTATTTATTTCTTTTTTAACATATACATAAATAATGTTACCGCAAAAGCGATTTTGTTTTTTGATATTACCCTATTGTATGCAAAATTTTTTTTATGTTCTAGTTGTCATCTACAAGTTATTTTTTTTTATTTTTTTGTCCGTAGTATGCATCTTACAACGCAAAACCCTGCATTTCCAACTCTTGTAAGAACTTTGGTAAATTATATCTTAGTGCTTCCAAACACTTGCTAAGGAACCTACATGCCCATTACCCAATTTCAGGTTTAGTGGTATTGGAGTAACTGAAAAGTTTTATACATATTGTTAACCATCATATAGTTGATTTTATGTACTTTTTTATATATACGCTCTTTTACATCTAGCGGGGTGGCCATAAAGAACCTTGTGTTAATATACTCCATTCTCAAATACCTTGTATTTGAATAATATAATAAATATTAAGGGATTTAAAAATGAAATTACAGTTTGATTGACTATATTTTTAACAATCAAAGGTCTATATGTACCTAGCAGGGTATGAGCTAGTTACTTAGCAGTATTTTTTTAAATATATGTTGTTTTATAGATCTGGATCTTGAATATACAACATCACAACGAGGATATCCACAAATAAAGCTATCTGGCTACAAGTACAGTGTCAAGGCAGCTTCTAGTGTCGGAACTCTCTTAAGAAGACGGTGGCATTGTTCCACGCATAAGGATAGGGGATGCCGTGCCTTGATAACTACTATCAATCATGATGTTATCAAAATAAATCCTTTTCATAATCATGATCCAGTATATATGTGATAATTTTTTTTATTTTATTAATAAAACTTGTTATTTTAAATTGTTATTAAAGTTATTTAGTATGAAATGATTTTTATTTAGTTAAGCCAAAACATGTTGTGTTTTTTAATTATTGGACAATTTTAATAAATATATTACAGTAATTTGAAGATTTGCTCATTAATATATAAATTATATTTAAATATGTTACAGTAATGTTTTTTTATTAAAACCTTGGTAGGAAATTCATTGTACATCAAAATCATCGTTGTTTCAGATACATTTCAATACATAAAATCTATACGAGGCAATCCAATAATATTATTTGGCGGTTATAAATATTCTGTGAAAACAGCCATTCATATTGGCGGCTCAGTTAAGAAGAGATGGCACTGTTCTACCCACAATGCGAAGTCGTGCAAAGCCACGCTACTTACAGTCAATGATGAAATTATTAGAATAAATCATGAACATAATCATGGTGTTGTATGGAAAAATAAAAAGTAATTTGGGAGACTAATAGATTATTATTATATATTTTTTGTTTTATGATAAACGCCTGTCAAGGCGCAGCGGCACAAGCGTGCGACTGTAAACGCGACAGGTTGTGGGTTTGATTTCCCCTCCAGGAAATGGAATGTTTCATTTCCTGGGTTTGGTAACAAGGCAAAGCGCGGCGTTGGGTTTCGCCACTCAGCACGCCTCACCATGCCTCGATTCGGTGGAAAGTGGGAAACGGAGTGTCTTAACACTGCCTACCCCGCTATATGCGGGATACAGCGTGAAGCTATGTATGTATGTTTTATGTTTTAAAGGGAATATAGATCTTTTTTTCCTCATTTTTAGGTTAGATTATTTTATTTTAAGGTTAAAATAATGTATGTCTAATTACTATTCATTTCTTGATTTTTTATTTTTAACCCTGTTCAAAACAGAAGGAGGTACTGGAGGACTGTATTTTTTGCGTTGCCATATAACTTTACTTGGTGAATTAATTTTGATGATTATTTTTTGTAAGATAGCTTGTTCTTCTAATCTTCTAATCTATATGTGCCATTTAAATTTAGTTAAGATCTGATGAGTAGTTTTTGAGTTATTCGTATTAATTTTACTTTTTATTGTATTTCACTTGGAGTCGTTTTTATTTTTTTGTTAAAATCTTACTTATGTTACTCATTTTTCACATAATATTTTGAATTATATTCATTTTCTCGATTTTTTATTTTAACTCTGACTATTTTTTGTTTATTTTTGCATTATGTACCCAGAAAATACTTTATGTAATTGATAAATTTATTTTTATAGAAATGTTGTTTTATTTTTAATGCTTAATTTTTATAAATGGATTAGAAATATGTCAAATGTGTTACGCTTAAAGCCGATTAAGTGAAAAAAACAGCTCAATTCTGCCTTGTTTCTGTAAAATAATCTGTAAGTTTAGTTGAAAATATAAATAAATTAATAACTAGTACGTTTCTTCGTAGAATCGATTCTACGAAGTATAACCCATCGTGAAATGGCTGTGCCAGTATTACATGACAGCCACAACACGAATTTCGTTTTATTATTTTTTTGTGATTATCACAATGTCATGAGTGTTCGTTAAAGCTATAACACGAATTTCGTGATGTGGTTATTTTAGAGAAACCATAATGAGCTGTTTTTCTATCTTTGTAAGTGCTTATTTTTAACGGATCATGTACTTAAATGATAATATATGATAAATTGATAAATATCTTTCTGGTCGTAAATTCTATTTTTATGTTATTTACACACTTTTATATATGGAAATGTTTATTTTTTTTAATATGATTGATTTAGTCTTCAATTCACTCTATAAATAAAGCCATCTTGGTGCTTGTTCCTATATAAAAATGCATATACATGTCGAGCTATCTGTCTATTCTCACCTAGTACGAATTTTTTTCATATATAAGTCAATAAAATAACATATTTTTGTAAACGTTTTTTTGTTCCACAGGTAAACCAATATTCATACTATCGCAAAAAGGAAATCCATTAATACTTCTGTCTGGATATAGATATTCAATGAAAATTTGCAAGAAGATTGGTAGTAAATCAATACAAAAACGATGGCAGTGTTCTACTCATACAAATAGAGGATGTCGCGCTACTGTAACTACTTTGGATAATGTGGTAGTCGTTCTACGGGACATTCACAATCATGAACCGGTTTCTTAGTTCTTTATAACAGTTTAGATATTAGAACAAAATAAATTGTGCAATTTTTAAAGATTTTAGTTTTTATCAACATGGTACGTGGATGTTACCGCGTCCAGAAGTGACTCTATTTCTTGTTTTACCAACTGTCACAGTTGCTTTTGAGGTTGAATTAAAGTATAGGAGAATCGTAGCTTATTAATTTAGTAATATATTAATTATTTTATCAGTCACATTGACTCTAAATGTTATATAGTTCCAGCCGTTTATTTGTACAAAAGTTTTTTTGCTCTGCTAAGAGATCTACATTGAAAGATAACTAAGTACCCTATTTTTTCTTATTAGATTTTTAAATTTGTTATTATTCCGTTTATAACACATACACAGATATTTTAAACTATATTTGTTATTAATTTTTCTTTATAGTATTGTTTTTCGAGGGAAAAATTATTAAAAAAATGGCATCAAGGAGAAAGTTGTTTGCATCTGATTTAGGTTTGTAACTGTTTATTATTAGCTATTTCAAATTATCTTAACTCGGTTATCCATTTAATAACGTGTCTAATAATTATTTTTATAGATGCCGAGCCTCGACCCGGTCTTCAACAAGTTATAGAGCCATTACTTCCTTCCCCAAAAGATGAAATATTAGCCCCGATGAAACAAATTCATTATTTGACTAATGTCGGGACTAATATTTCGGGCAAAAAGTTGAGGAAAAGGTGTAAATTATGTACAGAAAACAAAAATAAACGCATGGATGTTTATTTTCAATGTGCAATTTGTCCAGGGCAACCAGGTTTTTGTGTAGATTGCTTTCCTTTGGCCCATAATTATAAATAAACCAATTTTATTTGAATTTAAAATAATGCTCAATATTCATATTATAATTTTGGTTTTTATTTGTATTGTAATTTTTATATTTTATATATTTATTTTTTTAATTTTTGTACTTTGTATAAAATTGGGATTAAAATATTTATTTCTTTTATAATTTTGAATTTTTTGTATTGCAATTTTTATATTTTTTTATATATATATATATTTTTTTTAATTGTTGTATTTTGTGTATGGGGCGTTCTACTTTTCTACCGACAATGACAAGGTCCTCGGAAAAAAAACGGTATTCCTTCATAATTGCAGTTTCTCAAATTTCATCTTCACATGCTGTTTTCGGACCTTATCCCTAATCATTACAATAAATACTAAAATTTTGTTTTTATTTATTTGCTCTGTACAAAATCATTGTGACATAGTATTTTTTATTCATTTAAGGTACCTGTACCATCGGGGTAATTAAAAAAATGGCCTTATCTGCAGCGGAAAGACAGCGACGATGTCGCGAAAAAAGGAAACAAGATTCTGATAAAATTGCAGAAGCGAAACGAAAAGATTTAGAAAGATACCATGCTCGCAAAAAGCTAGTCAAAGATATGACGCCAAGAGAACACAGACAAATGAAAAGAAAATGGCAATTTAGAAACAAAAAAAAAAGAGAACAACAGAAAGCTTTGCAGAACGTTCTGATGAATACTCCGGCGTCCACACCTGTTCCTTTAAGTCCCAGGTCACTTCCTTTAAGTCCTAGATATCGTTCACTGACTCCAGCCTTATCAACTGATCGAGAAAGGGGAAGAAAAAAGTTAGACGTGATAGATCGAAAATTTATAGGCAAAATATGAAACTACAAGAGCAGTTAGAACTCCAGAAAAAAATACGAAAATACAAGAATCGGTTTCAACGTCAAAAAAATAAAAAAGACAACATAAATATAACCAAAAATAGAAAAAGAAAAGAAGATAAAATTGACAGCGCTGAGGAAGACAAAAATAAATGTTTTTTAATGGCATTTGTCAAAATTCTATATTTTGTAATAACTCTACTATAACCACTCTAGTACTAAATTTGAAGTTTTGTTATATATGTATTTAAATAAATTAAGCACTACATTGCGTACAATGTTATTATACTTGTAAATATATGAATCGATCATTATTGTATCAAATTGAGCACATACTTTCCTTACATTTATTACTTATTTTTATTTCAGATTCAACACCAATATTCATAAGATCTAGTAAAGGCAAAAGATTAATTTTGCTAGAAGGATTCAAATATTATATGAAGAAAAAGACATTTCTAGGGCAAGTGGCTAAAATACGGTGGCAGTGTTCTACAAACAGTGCTAGAGGGTGCAAAGCATGTGTTTATACTATGAATGATGTAATAGTATCATTAAACGCCTGTCATAATCACGAACCTCAAATATCAAGGATGTCAGAGGACCCCTTTACTAAGGGGAGGGAAAATTGTTCTTATTACCTGTCAGATAGATATTAAAATAGTTTTCTTTGTATTGTTAATTTATTATTAACTTAAGTTGCTTTTATTGAAGCTGTCACAAGTATTTATTAAGTTAAGTATTATTACTCAGCATGTAATGCCTCAATGCAGTGGAAAGTGTAGACCGGATCTTAGAACGGAGTGTCTTTACACTAGGTTCTCAAGTTCTGTGTCTATCCTGCTATGTACGGGATACAGCGTCAAGCTAAAAAAAAGTATTATTATATATATTATATATGTATTTTATGTATGAATTTGTTATTATAATGAATGAAAGCTTTGAATTACGTTTATAAAAATTACGTAATAATTAAAACAATCATATTGTAAATGCGAAAGTTTATGGATGGATGTTTGTTATTCTTTTATACAAAAACTACTGAATGGATTTAAGTGAAACTTTATAATAATATAGCTTATATATCGGAATAACACATATGCCACAATTTACAAAGATATTCTGTAATTTGGCTATAATATAAACATAAATATCTAGTATTGAATGATTTGTAATAGTTGAATTGTTTATATTGATAGGAAGTTATAGGACAAATACGCAAAGCGCGGCGTTGAGTTCCGCCACTCAGCACGCAATGCCTCGATTCGGCGTAAAGTGGGGAAAAAGAGAACGGAATGTCTTAACACTAGGTTCTCTGATTCCCTCTGCCTAACCTACTACTACTACTATATGCGGGATATAGCGTGAAGCTAAAAAAAAAAGATTATAGTATTATTGGTAGAGTGTATATATTTAACATATGTATGTATTTTAAATAAATGATGTAGTTTCAATATATTTATTTCAAAAGACAAATGAGTGAAAAAATGTTTTTTTTTTTTATGTTCATAACTAAAGATTTTTTTTACAAAATTTTAGTCAAATGTTATGTAAACTATTGTTAAAACTTTTTATTTATCTGTGGAATATAATATATTTTTTATGTATAATATGTTTTTGCTCAATAAAGTATTATCAAGTATAACAAATTACAAGTTATTGTTATTTTTTTTGAGACCAGAATAAAATTATTTTCTTTTTGTTGGTATTTTATTGCTTTTTTTTTTAATAAGTATAATATTTAGCTAAGGTATATTTCTAAGGCCTCTCTTTACATAAGAAATTAGCAATAATATGTTTGCAACTTTTCGTTAGATATTACAACAAACTTTCTATTTCAGGATTACATGGCGAAACTTCTGGACCTTTTACGTACATCAAATCTAAACGTGGCAACTTCTTACTCCTTTATGAAGGATACACATTCTCGCAGAAAGTTAACCGTTCCAAGATTCAATGTAAGAAGCTATGGAGATGTTCCACCCATACTAATCGTGGTTGTAACGCAGGTCTGGTTACTCTTGAAAATATGATTTTATCTATAAAAGGTGTTCATAACCATGCCCCTGTGTTTACACCTCCTCCTAAGGAAGAACCACCTGCCACCATTAGTAACCCAGCTGACTTTTTGAGCGTGAGTATGGAGTCGAGTAATCCAGCTGACTTTTTGTGTGTGAGTATGGAGTAAGTTACTGATAATATGCCAGCTTATTATACTGAGATACTTTTAAGATTTTAGATATACTGAGATTAATGTTAAGTACTTATTATTATAACATGCCAATTTAGATAAGATACTGAGATTACCGCTTTTAAGTTAGTATGCTTAAGTTAGTTATAAGCGAAAAAATACAAAAAATACAAAAAAAATTGTTTTAAGGAATAGAATAAGTACTAAAAAAATAAAAAAATCAAAAAAAATGTTAAGTTTAAGTAAGTTGTAGTGTTAAGTTTTAGAAATAAAATTTTAGCTAAGGAATGCGTGTGTTATTTACTACATAGAAAACATTTACCATTTGACTCATCTATATATTAATACGTGAAGTAACAACTTTGTATCCTTTTGTACGAAAACTACGGGGAAGGAGGAGCATGGAAATTTGCCTACGTATAGCGAACAAGTGCATACATATATTTTTAAAATTATGTATAAAAAATATAGTTCGTTTCCATGTTTATATAAATACACATATACATATATACGTTGCTAACCAACGCGTTGTTAACGCATCAACGAGGACACTGGTATTAAAAATTATATTATAAATATGTTGTTTTCGTTATCCAGCGTAATAAAAAATATATTTTTGTTGTTTTTTTTTTATTTTAAAACGTTTAAATAAAGTATATAGAATATTAATTTATGGTATTAATCGTTAGATACATATAATCTGCTATTTAAATGGGATTCTATTAGATAAAAATGAAAGAATAAAGAACAAGCTGGTAACTTCTTTGGATTTTTTTAACGCATTTTCTGAGTAATCCACAAAAGTATTAAAAAAGTTTCCAGATATAATATGTTCAGGTGAAATCATGTTAATATATATGAATAAAGGACAGATAGACGCATCACAATAATGGGAAGACTGAAAAAAAGCTCTGCTTGAAAGGGACTATTTAATTAAATTCATTGAAGTATACATACTTGTTTTATTTCTTATTTCTAATGTATTTTTTAAAGTTTTTATGAAAATAAATTGTAAATATATGATTATTGTATTTTTATTTCTAATATGTACCCTTAATAAAATATATTTATTTTTCCTCTTTTTTAATACAAATGGTTACAAAATTATTAAAATACCTACAAAACCGTTAAAATTGAATTAAATAATAAATATCTTATTTAATACCAATAACATCGTTTATTTTTTTTTTTAAATCCACCTAAAATCTAATATATATGTCATCTCTGTGTTTTATTTTTTCTCCTTTTCGTGTATGTTTTGTGTAAAATTAATAAAGAACTTATATGATCATTAAAAATGTGTATAACCTTAAAATAAAATTGATTTGAATTATAACAATCGTATTTAATTCTAAATAAATTTAATTTTTATTAAATTTAAATCTAATATAATAAATATGATCTTAATGTTTTTGTTTTATTTATACCAACACCTATATAGAAAAGACTACACATTTTTTAACCAAAACGTTATTACATAAAATTATTTCACATATTACAATATGAATATTCATTACAGATTCATTGCCCATAAGACGTTTTACATACATCAAATCAAAACGTGGCAACCCATTGATATTATTTGAAGGGTACACATTCTCGCTGATAAACACAAGATCAAAAATCACTACGAAGAAATTATGGAGGTGTTCTACGCACACAAATAGAGGCTGTTCTGCTGGAATCATGACCCTGGAAGACGCTATTATTTCAGTTAAAAGTACTCATAATCATGCACCAGTAATTTCACCGTTTGTTGGAGATGTACTACCTATTACAGTTGTCGCTAGTAAATCTTGTAAACGACCTCCAGTTTAAAAAAAAATTATTTTTTTTTTTTGTTAAAGACTGTTTGTTTCGTGTGCAATGTACAAATTTGTATGTATTAGTTGTAGCGATAATTTCACACATGTTTTAGCTTTTTTAGGTCGATTTCAGTAATAGAGGTTATCAATTTGACTGGATTAAACAATTTTGATGATTCTGTCTATATGTTATAGTTAGTGCTTCTGGTAGTAGTTTGTGAGTTATTCGTAATAATTGTACTTTTTAGGGACTTTTCTTAGAAGCCGGTTTTCTTTTTTTGCTAATATCTTAATTATTGTATTCTATGATACATTATTTATTTAGATACTTAGTACACGTTTTATGTATTGGGACACAAAATATTATCCTATCATCTACTTGTACGATGTTAAAAGCGAAATTAACTTTAAGTATAAGGTTTTAGTATAAGGTTATTTAAAAAGAATACTGTGTAGCTATTAGCAGTATTTTGGATATCCTTTAGTGAAAAGGACATAAGCTTACGTCAATGTTGATCATAATTTTTATTATTGCTTTTTATAAGTACAACCTCGGAATAGTTTTCTTATGTAATTTTTGATAATATGCATAACAAATAATTTAAAGATTTTTTTAAATTAATAAACAATTAAATAATTTATTCATTTTAGTTAGATCATATTGCAGCTGATTCTTTTTTATTATATATCTAAGTATCTTTTTGGCAGCAAAGTAGTATCTGTAGAATGAATATAGGTTAGATTTTAAAATAATAGATAAGATTTAGGTATATTCTTTTTGTGATATTTTTTATACCTGTCTAATTTATCTTTGATCGAGCGAATGAAAAATGCTGTTGTATTAATTGGAATTATTTTGTGATTTTTTTTCCTTTTAAGGTAAATATTTTATTCCTATAACTGTTTAAACAGTGTTTATCAATTAAGGTAATAATAAATTATAAGGTAGTAAAAAGTAGGGGTAGATTTTTGTGGTTTGTAGTTTATTTCAAATGACATTTTATTGTAGTTAAATTTAATATTGATAACATAAAAATATGGTTATCCGAGATATAAAAAATATATAACATTTAGAAAATATTATTATCATAACTTAAAAAAATATTAATCTTCTCTTAAACATAAAGGAAAAATGATACAATTCAATATATTTAAAAATTTTATGTACTAGCTCTGGTAAGGCAAAGCGCGGCATTGAATTCCGCATATAACACGCAATAATTTTAATAACGAGAGTGTGTTGACACTAGGTTCTCCCTGAATGCGGGAAAACACGTGAAGTTGTCTATTTTTTTGAGTCAGCCATAATTTGGCATATGGAAGGTATTTTATCATTATAAGTTTCTTATAACTTTGTTGTATGTAATTTTAATTACACTGGGTGTATTTTTTTTAAAGTAGATGGTATATTTACCTATTTTATGTTCCTATCCTATATTATTTAATGTATTTTTTAATAAATATTTAATAATTAAATTATAATATTACATATAATCTCAAGTTTATTGTAGTTTTATGAATAAATACAGTAAATGTGACTTAATTGTTTTTTTTTATATTAGTATTGCTACACTAAAAAAAACACATATTAAAGAGTATGATTACATAGCCTTTTTATTTAAACTTGTAGTCCCATTAAAGTGTAAAATATACGTTGCCATAGTAACGTATCAATATGTCAATTTATACAAAAGTGTATGTCAAACATATGGTAGCGTGAGTAATATTTATTTTATTAATTTAACGTATTTCTGATACGTTATTATAAAAAATATTAGTTTTCTGTACTTTTTCTCATAATTTTCATACTCCTCCATCAGCACACTTTTCATTGAAAGGAATTTAAGTTTTTGCTACACGTATTAAAATAATGATTTACTTTAACCAAATAAATATAAAAAATAAATAAGAAAATCATGTATTACATGAATAAATATTACATATATTTTTTTCTTTTCAGGTGACGTTCCTCCAAAACCTTTTTCGTACATCAAATCCAAGCGTGGCAATTATTTACTACTTTATGAAGGCTACACATTCTCGCAAAGGGGTAATAAATCGAAGAATCAATGTAAGAGGATGTGGAGATGTTCTACTCATACTAACCGTGGATGTAACGCTGGTCTGGTAACTCTTGAAAATACGATTATCTATGAGAAAAATGCACATAACCATGCCCCTGTATTCAGTCCTCCTGCGCATGAGGAAGTACCTTTATCTATCGGTAATCCGGCTGACTATGTTCATGTGAGCGTTGAGTAAAATAAGATTTTTTTCTTCAATTAAATTAAGATGCTAATTTTAATCTATATATGCGACTTAATATTATACTGAGATTAATTTTAAGTTAATTTTAAATTAGTATAACATGCCAATTTAGATATAGATACTGAGATTAGAGTTAAGTACTTATAATAACATGCCAATTAAGATAAGATACTGAGATTACCGCTTTTAAGTTAGTATGCTTAAGTTAGTTATAAGTGAAAAAATATGAAAAACCCAAAAAAAAATTACAATAAGGACTAGAATAACATGTTATACGGTTATCCGTATAGGTTAAGGCACAAAAAAATCAAAAAACGTAAAAAAAATATATTAAGTTTTAATATAACGTAGTATATAAGTTAGGCTAAAATAAAAAAAAAAACAACCAACTAACATTTTTTATTTAACCTGTGGTTTACCTATTTCGTAGGTGTGCTGTTTGATTTATCTTTTATTTATGAAATGGTAATTATATATTTAAAAAAACTGTATTCACCTATGTTACACCTCTATCCCTTATGTTTCGACAATCCGTGAGTGTGGAATTAAGCTTTTGAAATTTGTGTCTTTTATTTTCAAATACCCGTCAAATTATTAATTTTATCAATACATCTGAACAACACACCAAGACAATGAAACATAAATTAGTTATAAGCAGTAGTTATAACACATGGGTATTCGAAGTATTGCATGTCGAGTGGCAGAACTCAACGCTACGATAAATCTTACCAGAGAATTGAGTATAGAAACATTTCATATTAAACTTTTGAAATTTATGTGTTTCATTATAAAATTCCCACCAAATGTTTTATTTTCAACTAGAAACGCATATTTTTGAGAAAATATTATAATATTAAAGAATTTATTATTGTAATGCCTTTTATTTACATTTAAATGTACTTATCATAACATGCCAATTTAGATAATACGATAATAATATAAATCGTTGTTCAATTTAAATTGAACAACAAATTATAATCTATATTGATTATTATGTTTCTTATAATGTATTAATATACTTTTTTACAGAGAACTAGACAAAACAAATTTGATATTAAACTATTGAAATGTATGTGTTTTATTTTAAAACATCCACCGAATACCATTTTGCCAAAATACCAAAAACATATTTATCTTTCTAAACAATATTATATTAAAGAATTATTATTATAATGTCTTTCATTTACATTGAACAACTCATTATAACTGTACTGATTATTATTAATCTACTTTCTTACAGAGAACTAAGCATGAAACTAATGTGATATTAAACATTTAAAATTAATGTAAAACACATTAATTTTAATATTTCCATGAAATATTTAATTTTTAACCAGAACGCATCTTTTATGCAAAAAATATATTATTAAAGAAATTATCATTGTAGTGTGTTTCATTTACATTTAAATTGAACAACGATCTATGTTGATTATTATGTTTCATAGAATGTATTAAATTACTTTTTTACAGAGAACTGAACATAAAAGAAATGTGATATTAAAACTTTGAAAAACTAGCGTTTTATTTTAAAATTTCCATCAAATATTTAATTTTGTCCATTAACCAAAAACATATTTGTCTTTATAAACAATGTTATAATAAAGAATTTATTATTGTAATGTCTTTCATTTATATTTAAATTGAACAACGAACTATAATACAGTGGGTAAAAAAAGTATTTGCACACCTTATTTATTTCATATTACACCTAGAAAAAGAAACAGAATTATTTCAGTTAATTATTACATTTAATAGCTTAATCTATATATATTTCGAATCGGTTAACAAAAATAATTAGAAAACAAAAATAAAGAAATGAGAGCATAAAGACATATATTTTAAAGTCAAATAAGTATTTGCATGCAAACCATTCCCGCCAATTTGTGACATCTTGATTATTCGCCATATCGGGTGACTTTAGGTAAAATATTTACGTTGTTCGTACACACATAGAGAACTTACGTATCCTAACATTGAGAATTTATTTTAGTGTACAGCCAAATTCTTAAAAAAACCATGCCGAAAAAGTTTGAATTATCGTTATCGACACGTGAAAAAATTATCTCACTCCGGAATAAAGGTCGAAGTTATCGTCAAATCGGAGCAGATTTACAGTTAAACTACTCAACAGTGCGATATGTTATAAAAAAGCGAGAAGAAACGGGTAGTGTTGAAAATAAAATAAGGTCCGGTCGTCCGAAGAAGCTCACTGCAAGAGATAGACGGCAAATTGTCAAAACTGCAATAAACAAACCATTTACAAGTGCTCAAAGTTTAGCAAATGATATTGCTTTAAGTTCGGGTAAGGTTGTCTGTGCCCAAACGGTAAGGAACGTGCTGCATAATGTTGGTCTTCACGACAGAACAATACGGAAAAAACTTTTATAAGTGAGGCCAATAGAGTAAAAAGGCTGACATTCGCAGAAAAATATATAAATAGGCCAATAGAATTTTGCGCGATAATTCATCTAGCAGCGCATCAAAATTCGGCATAAATGAGACAGCAGGACAATGATCCAAAACATACAGCGATAATCACTAGGGAATGGTTGCTATACAATGTCCGTAGAATGCTCAGAACTCCGCCGCAATCGCCAGACATTAACCCTATCGAAAATTTATGGCATCTGCTGGATTTAGATGTGCGAAAAATGAAAATATCTAATAGAAATTACTTGTAACGTGATTCAGACAATGTCCAAATTAGTGGAATCGATGCCAAGGAGATTACAAGCTATCATTGATGGTAATGGAATGTACACAAAATATTAATCAACTTTTCTTTCATTCACTATTGAAGTATTAACAAAATACGTACAAAAAGATTGATGTGCAAATATTTATTTGACTTGAAAATATGTGTTTTTACCTTCTGATTTTTTCGCTTCTATTTTATAAGGAGTTTTGGTAACTAATTTGAAATATATATAGATTAAGCTATTAAATGTAATAATTAACTGAAATAATTCTGATTTTATCTAGGTGTAATATGAAATAAATTAGGTGTGCAAATACTTTTTTTACCCGCTGTATATGTCGATAATTATGTTTCTTATAACGTATAATTCTACTTTCTTACAGAGAACTGAGCTTGAAACAAATGTAATATTAAAACTTTAAAAAATTTATGTGTTTTATTTTAAAAATCCCATCAAATAACTTTTTCAATAAAATAGAATTACAAAAAAAAAAATAAAAGAATTATATTATTTTATTATTTAATATAATTTTTTTATAATGTCTTTCATTTACATTTAAATTGAACACCTATTTAGAACCTATGACTATTATTATGCTCGTTATATATTAAGGTACTATTAAAATTATTTATATTTCATATGTTAATAATTGTTTTTCTTACAGAAGGCGTTACAAACAAACCATTTACCTATATTAAATCTAAAAGAGGAAATCCATTGCTACTTTTCGAAGGATACACATTCTCGCAGAAAATAAATAAGTCGAAAATTCAATCTAAGAGAATATGGAGATGTTCCACCCATACAAATCGTGGTTGTAACGCTGGCTTGGTAACTCTTGGGGACGTAATTATTTCTGTGAAAGGAGTACATAATCACGCTCCTGTGGTCTCAACTTCAGAGGAAACCTTGCCAAAGCCCGTTATACCTATTGACTATGTTTATATTAAAATTGAGAAAACTTAATTTTTTTGTACGTATTTATAAGATTTATAAGTACTTATGTCGATAAGATAAATTACTCTGGTAATTTGCTGAAAATAATATTTTTTTCAGGTTTTAAAAGCGATGTTTTCTATTGAGGTTTAATGATTCTGTGATTTGGTTTTAGTTTCCTTTTTAAGACTTACTAATTTTGTGTTTATGAGATGTAATTTTTTTTCTAAAATTTTAATTATTTATTCAATTTCAACGATATTTTTAAGCACTATAACTAAAATTCATGTATTCTTGTAGTATGTATGTCAGTAGGGCATTATTATATTTACTTTTATACTTTTACTAAACTTATACTAAGATAATAATATACTTCACGCTTTATCCCATATATCATTGTCAAAGAGAACCTAGTGTTTCGACACTCCGTTCACCGCTTTGCACCTGAATTCGCGACACGTGCTTTATTTGGTAACACTCAACGCCATGCTTTGTCTTTCCAGAGTAGAGAAATGGAAATAATTGAATTATAATAATTTCCCCGAACGGGAATTAAACTCACTACCCATCTCTCTTACAATCAGACACTATCCAACTGCGTCACGATGCATGTATCTAATAATATACTGAAATAATCATAGTTTTAGTAATGGTGTACTTATATATTATGTATTCTAACTTAAGACTACTTAACCAACATATAAAAAGAGATATTCTTTGGATCGAAAACCATAATTTTCATCATCAAGACTGTTCTTATACAAAAATATCTCATTTGGCTAAACCTTAAAATTAATAATTTTTGAATAAATATATTAAATAATAAGGTTCCTAGTATGAACTATCAAAAATGATTGAAAAATGAAAAAAAAAGGTTAGGTTAGATATTAACGGTAAGTATAGCAGTACTTAAATATAGCCATTATAGTAGTATATTAATTATAGTTATTTAATATAAACGTTTGTTTGTGTGTCTGTGTAGTATCTCATGTTTTCTCCATTGTTTGTCATAATATGAAAATTTCGACAGAATGTGACAAGAATGTGAAAAAAAAAATTAAAAACGAGAAGAAACTCCTAAGCTTGGTGTAGGGCCTGGGGCTTGCGACCCAAGTGTAGGCTTAAAGGGACCCCATTTTTTTTTAGATCAACACTGTATCCCTCACATAGCAGAGGGAATTAGAGAACCTAGTGCTAAGACACTCCGTTCTTTTGTAAATTTTCCGTTCCCCACTTTCCGTGCTGAATGTCGGAACTCATCGCCGCACTTTGCCTTGTAACCAGAGCGAGGAAATGAAAATACTAAATATTATTTAATATTTTCATTTCCTGGAGTGAGAATCGAGCCCACAACCTGTCGCGTTTACGAGTGTACAGCCACGCTTGTGCCTCTGCGTCACGACAGGCCCTATAAAATGCATTAACGCTCGCCTCTCCTTTCTAATCTCCTCCCTTTAAAAAAAATGCCCGTAAAAGTAATTAGTATGTATGTCATAATCGTATATCTTCACTTATTTTATTATTAATAATATAAGTATATTTAATAATATTTATTTAATGAAACGTAATGTTAGTAGTTACTCTCATAGACATTAATTACCTAAGAACTGTTATTATATCGGTGCAAATATAAGTAGCTTCACGCTGTATCCTGCACATAGCAGGGAAGGTAGAGGAAATGAGAGACCTAGTGTTAAGACACTGTTCTCTTTTAACATTTCCTTTCCCCATTTTCGGCTGAATTAAGGCATTGCATGCCGAGTGACGAAACTCAATGAATGCTGCGCTTTGCCCCGTTACTAGAGCGCTTGTGCTCTGGCGTCCTAATATAAGTATTTGATATAATATTACATTATTTGATATTTCTTGTTGTATGCGGATTAAGTTAAATATGTTTTAAAAAGTTATCTCCTAAACTTGAATTAATTTCAAAAGATTTTAATGTACTGTCCTATTTTAAAAAAGACTAATTTAAATTTTATTTAAAAATAAATCGTCCTATATATTAATTTTTATTGGTGATACGTGAAATGTATTTATTTTTAATTTTAAGTTTGGTTTTAGTCCTAATAATTTATGCACATGTACGATTGTATGATTATTTATAACTGTATAAGTCTTGTAGCTATAAGTTTATAATAATAACCTGTAGTTGCTTGAATAAATATAATGAGTGCGAAATTTGTGTTATTATTTTTGTACAAAAAGTATAACATTTATTTTACCTAGTAAATAAAGCTTAACGATTTTTCCCATAGCAGGGTGGGGAGAGAGAATTTCTTGTCAAGATACGTCATTCTTCTATCAATATGAACTTCACGCTTTATTCCGCATAGTAAGGTAGGCAGAACTTAGTAAAGACACTCCGTTCTCCGCATTGTGTGCGAATTCCCAGAAATTGTGTGTGGACTAAATATATGTTAAGTGTCAGTGGCGAGGGGTAAAAATATTAGTTAGGCAAGCCGGTAATTTACGGGAAGCCGATGTATATTTAGGGAAGCCGGTATTTACTCGTATATTTAGGGAAGCTGTTTTTTGCAATTTTATGCCCAATATTTTCCTGGCGACCTTTTTTTTTTAAAAAAAGTTTTATTTGTCTAACTAAGCCAGTGTCTAAGCCAGTGGGAACCGTGTTGAGCCACGAATTCCCAGATATTATGTGTGGATGAAATATATGTTAGGTGTACATATATAGTACATCTACAACTAAATTTCGAGTGTCACCGACATCTGAAACTTAATAGCAGCTTCACGCTTTATCCCGCATAGCAGGGTAGTCAGAGTGAGCCTAGTGTCAAGACACTCCGTTTGTCCCTTTCCGACCGATTTCGAGACACTGTGTGAGAGGCGGAACTCAACGCCGCGCTTCGTTTTATCAGAGCGGAGAAATGAAAATAATTTCTATATGATGATTTCCCTGAATACTCTTGACTCTTGACTCTAATATAATTTGATTTACTTTTCCAGATCCTATTGATGACTTTCAATATGCTAAAAGTAGAAGAGGCACTAATTTGATAAAACTAGGCAAATTTTTGTATCACGAACATCTTTCACGTCCTTTTCGTAGCTCAAAGAAAACTAGATGGCGTTGTTCACACCACAAGTACTTAAAATGTAGAGCAAATCTACATACATATAACGATAGAATTATAGCATATAATTTGATACATAGTCACAAATAAGTTCATCTAAGATGTTAATTTTGAAAAAATAAAAAAGGGTGAAAGAGGGAATTTCAGATTTTCCCCTTTCCCACCCATCCTTTCCCCAAAATGTGGTGGTTCTGATAGTGGACTACTACATTGTCCCCCCTTCCATCAGTATCCTCTAGGTTGGCAACGCATCTACAACATCTCTGGTGTTGTAGATGTCTATGGGCGAAGGTAACCACTTACCATCAGGTGGTCCTTCTGCTCGTTTGCCGTCCGTTATAAAAAAAAAAAAAAAAAAAAAAGAGGGAATTGTTAGAAAAACAATATAAAACCGTAATGTTTGAAGTCTGCAAATTGAAAACTACTCATTCTAGAATATTTATAATCTAAGTCACTATCACGTCATATATAACTTGGAATAACTTCACGTCTTCTATGTTTTGAACCTCAAACATTTCTTTTTTACTGATCAATCCTCGTGTCTTTTCCTTACAACGTGACATTGGGGAAGTGATTTGTACTTAAATGGCACTTTCGAAGCGCCATAATGAAAGAAATGATTTGCTTAAAAAAACGAAGAGGCTTAGAATTCGTCTGTATTTATTATGTGTGAACCACATAACTTTATACTGAATGACCTCTTTAGCTTCACGCTTCATCCCTAGCGGGGTAGTCAGAGAGTCACTGGGTGACCTAATTATGATAATTCTTTGTCTATAGAATTCTTTTAGTGCTTCCAATGGGGCTCCAATTTAATTAAGATCTGATGAGTACTCATTTTTGAGTTATTCCTAATAATTGTTCTTAATAACGCATTTTATTTGAAATTATTTTTGTTTTTTTCTTTATACTTATATATTATAGAAATACTTGCAACTGTATTTTGACCTACTTATTGTCATCTGATTTGTTTAAGAACTTGCACACTTCAATGGCAAGGAGCCAGGAGCGTTAAGGATAACGAGAAGATAGTTTTAGTTTAGTATGAGGTTCTTTTACTTAATTGTGAAGTACAATTACAACTACAAATAGCAGTGATTTTATATTAAGTAATAAATAAAATTTAAAAAATTGTTCTATGTCTTTTTCTTTTTTATTATTTTTTTTCACGTGATTACAATAATTATTATGTAAGACTGAGTATATTTTTATAATTATGGATACTGAGGGTTTTATTACTAAAATAATGTGATTCCTTTTACAATATATAGTATTCTCGAAAGTGATACCTAATTTTATGTAAGTTATGATCTCTCTTTTTAATTTGTATTATGTCCTGTGCAAAATATATACATACCTCAATCTAAACATGACAGTTTTTTGGAAAATAATTTTCGAAAAACTCACTTTAATTTTATCAAGTTTTGAACTGTATTGTAAATTATAGCCGCTCCTCGTAGTCGCACTATGGTCAGTGCCTTAGTTGAGTGTCATCGATGATTATTTAATCAAAATTTATTTTATTCATTTATTTTGACTTTAAATATTATGAGGAACTACTATGTTCGTATATGACTTAGCAGAATATAAAAAAAGAAATTTATAAAAAAAGTATAGAATTTATTTTATTTTTATTTAGATTATCGTTAAATATATTTAATTATGAGTTGCTGACTTTTTGAACGAAGCACACAAGCACCTAAAATTATGTCAACATTTTGATGATCAATTTAAAATATTAGTGTTTTGATATAAGAATTGAAAACAATAAAATATATATACTAACGTAGTTTACAGCTGCGTCAGCAATTTTTAAAAATGTAGTACTTGTAATAAAAAATTTACTATGAAATATCTACGTTGTATTAAATGTTTCTACCTGCCAAATTTCCCTTAAAATGCTTTGTAAAATTCTATGTAATATTTATATATGCAGCTTCATCAGCAACCTTCAACAAATATCAGCGCTAATTCTGTCACCTACCATACGGTTTAAAGTGGACTGAATATATTGTTATTGTATTGATTTGGGAAAGACAAATAAAAAGTTCAGTTTTTTTTTTTTTTTTTATGGATACCGGATGGCAAACGAGCAGAAGGACCGCCTGATGGTAAGTGGTTACCTTCGCCCATGAACATCTACAACACCAGAGATGTACTAGATGCGTTGCCAACCTAGAGGATACAGATGGAAAAGGAGGACAATGTAGTAGTCCGCTATCGGAACCACCACATTTTGGGGAAAGGATGGGTGGGAAAGGGGAAAACCTGGCTTACATGCCATCGAACCGGAACACATCATAAGATATTTGGCGGTTCGTCTTTGACATGATAGTGGTCGCGAACCAGACGGAGGACGAACCTCCTACCACCAAACAAAAGTAAAACAGTAAAACAGTGAAAGTCATGAGGTGTTTGATTTTACTACAACATCTAAACCTATATATATGTAAGGTGCCGCTGACTTTATGAACTTAATACTTCTACTTCTACTATAATTTGATTATTTTTGTTTTCAGATACTGTTATTGATGTGTTTCAATATGGAAAAAGTAAAAGAGGCACGAATTTGATAAAACTTGGTAAATTTTGTTACCACGAGCATTGTTCACGTCCTTTTGGTACCTCAAAGAAAACTAGATGGCGTTGTTCATTCAACAGGGACCATAAATGTAAAGCACATCTGTATACATATAACAATAGTATTATACGGCATAATTTGAAACATAGTCACACCTAAGCTCATTAAGATGCTAATTAAAAAAAAAAAGCAACGAGTAAAGAGAGAGATTCAAACAAAGATCAGAGATTACACACTTAATGTCTGCATGTCTAATTTTTGATCTCTAGGATATTCATAATCTAAGTTCTCACCTTTTTTAGACCTTAGAGGTTAACGCACTTTGATTAATATTTGCACTTGTCAATTCACTTTTTCTATGTAAGAAATTTTTGTGACACTATTTTGACCCATATGCCAGGATGTCCAGGATAATGAGAAGATAATTTTAGTTTAGTATAATGTGTTTTAGTTTCTTTTTCAATTCAATTTGTTATTATTATAATTAGATGCAATATTATATAATAAAAATATTTGGAAAATATATTATCTCGCAATTATTTATCTTCTTTTTTATAAGATGCATTCATCAGGAGACTACTTAAAAAAATTACACCTTTTTTTCATTTCATTTAGATTACTGTTCAATTTGCTTAATTTTGATTTAGTAATCTTGAAACTAAGGTACACAATCAACATCTACAATTTCGAGTATGTCAATATTTCCATGATCAAATCGAAATACTGGTGTTCTGTTATGGAGTATAAAAAGTACAAAATACAAATTTAAATACAAATTCGTTCACAAATGCGTCAGTAAGTAATAATAATACAGTTAGTTACGATAGTTATGGTGTCACTACTCGACTGACACCTCGCGAAGATGATTATCTTATTGGAACTATCAACGAGAAATATCCTCGAGAAAAATACCCATTACCTTTATAAGAGAGAATAGTATGTAGTTACATAACAATTACACATCGATTAGGGTAAGAAAATAAATAGACTGGGTGAAAGTTATGAGGTCTTTGATTTTGTCACAATATCTACATCTATATTTATTACTAAATGTAAGGTCCTAAGCTTAATATTTTTTTTACTACTACTATGATTTGATTTACTTTTTTTCCAGACACTGTTATTGATGTGTTTCAATATGGAATAAGTAAAAGAGGCACATATTTGATAAAACTTGGTAAATTTTGTTACCACGAGCATTGTTCACGTCCTTTTGGTACCTCAAAGAAAACTAGATGGCGTTGTTCATTCAACAGAGACCATAAATGTAAAGCACATCTGTATACATATAACAATAGTATTATATCACATAATTTGAAACATAGTCACACCTTATCATATCATAGCATATCCAAGATGATAATTTTCAAAAAATAAGCGACTTAGTAAGAAGAAGAAATTCAAGTAAAGACCAGAAATTACATAATAATTAACGTCTGTCGTAGCGCAGGGGCAGAAACGTGCGACTGTAAATGCGACAGGTTGTGGGTTCGATTCCCACTACAGGAAATGTAAAAGTTAGTATTTTTATTTCATGGGCTTGGTAACAAGGCAAAGCGCGGCGTTGAGTTCCGCCATTCAGCACGCAATGCCTCAAATTCGGCGGAAAGTGGGGAACGGAGTGTCTTAACACTAAGTTCCCTCTGCCTACCCTGCTATATGCGGGATACAGCGTGAAGCTATGTATGTATGTATGTACTTTTAAAGATATGAATGTAATTTTAAAGGGGCCCTCTAAACCTACACTTAGGTCGTAAACCCCAGGCACTCTTCAAACTCCTCTCTACAACGTGATGGGCAGGGTTAAACCATAGGTTGCTAAGGAGTGTCTTCTCTCGTAATGTAGTAATTGTACGTTAATTCAGGGAAGAATTAAATAGATTGGGTGAAATTTATGAGATTTTTGTATCACAATGTCTACACCTATATTTTTTGCTAAATTTAAGGCGCAACTGCGCTTCTTCATCTTTTCATACTTTTTAAATTTACTATGATTTGATATATTTTTTCCAGACACTATTATTGATGTGTTTGAATACGGAAAAACTAAAAGAGGCACGAATTTGATAAAACTTGGTAAATTTTGTTTTCACCAACATTGTTCACGTCCTTTTGGTACTTCAGTGAAAACTAGATGGCGTTGTTCATTCAACAAGGATTTAAAATGTAGAGCAAATCTGTATACATATAACAATTGTATTATATCCCATAATTTGAAACATAGTCACAATTAAGTTGATATTAACTCCAATATGTTAATTCGGAAAATTGATAAAGGAAGAATAAATAATTTTAATTTTTCTTCACGCTCTTAGGATAAGAAAAGCGTTTTTAGAAAACGGATGAAAGTTTGGACGTAGCGGGATTTGAAGCCGCGTCTCTTGTAAGCCATTCAAGAGCTTTGACCACTAAGCCATAAAATCCATAGCTTCGTACAAATCCTTACTCTTGTTACGATTTTCTAGGAGGTAGCGTGTTCGAGTTCCGTTATAGAGAAATAATTTTATACGTTTTCTACAGAACAAAAAAAATATTCGTGAATTAACTCGGTTTATTAACTTCACAAGTTCTATCTATCAATTAATATATGTAAGTAAAAGAAAATTTTACAATACTGAATAATATTGTCCATAATATAATATAATATTGTCCATAGAACTTGATGTTCTTGTGATCTCCAGGATAATGAGAAAATAATTATAATAACTTTTTAAACTAATTTGTTGTTATAATTATCTGTAATATAATGTAATAAAGATATTTGAACATTAAATATTTATTATCTGTTATTTGTTTTGTTTTTTGCTATTTTTCCCGATATCCATTTATCAGATTACTCAAAAAATATCATGTACAATTTACAAAGCAGCTTTAGAAGCTAGTGGTAAGATTTCTCTCCTGTTGACTGTTGACTGTTCTCCCCCTTTCATCTAAATTAGAAAGAACTTAATGCTGCACCACGCTTTGTGGACCACTGTAGCGGTAGAAATAAAAAATAATATAAATATAATGTTAAATGTAGATTGTCAACAATATGCTATAGTAGGATTCTTGCATACTTCGGTCACGTCGCCCGTCGAAACTCAACCAACAGCCTTGAAAAACTAATTGTAACGGGCAAGGTAAATGGAAAAAGACCCCGCGTCTGTCCACCTAACCGCTGGTGTGAGCAGGTATCCGCTATTACTGGGCTCTCACTAACATCTGCGTTGAGAGAAGCCGAAGACCAGACGAAGTGGAAAAAGAGGACCACCAATGCAACGCATGACTTTCACAGACGCGACCTTCAGTAATGAAGACAGCGACTACGAAGAAGAAGAAGAATAAATATAATCACTATCCAAAATGTAGATTAAACTCACAACCATCGCATGTAGAGGTAGATGTTGTTTTACTATCACGATGGCCTTAATGTTCTTATATATGGCAATAAAGAAAAAATTAAAGCAATTTTTAAAAGATTTTAATATATTATTAATTTTAAATATCTCAAACTAGTGTATCTAATTTATAAACTTTCCTTATAAATACACTATATATTATAGATTTTAATTTCTTTGATAAACTAAATAAATTTCAGATTTACTTTAAATAATAAGAAACTAAATTAATGACAGTCTGGTATAATTTCATTTTTTTTCTCCGGCGAGTCTTCAAGGTTTAGACGTGTACCTTACTCGAGTCACAAGTGTTATTGACGCTTTATGAGATCACTCATAGACTTCCTTTCTCTTTTACTCACCCTTTTCAACATTATATACCTTTGTTTTAAGGTAAAATGCCATTGAGTTCTGCCACTTAATAATGTCGAAGTGTCTTGTCACTACTAGGTACTCTCTGCTACCATTCGATACACGTGAAATCACATAGAGCTGCTGATAAAAAAAATATTATCAATAAAAATATTGAAAATATTTTTTTTAAGAAATGGAATTGCTAAGTTAGATTTAGCAGTAAAGTCAATAGTAAATTGTTTATTTAGTTTAGATGAGAAAATAACTGCCCTCCCGTCAAAATTTTTGTCCTAATACTTTGTTGATTTATAAATATATTTTAATTTAAAAATATTTTTTTTTATAATATTAATATTTATTAAAATTTTACTTAGTTATTAAACAATAAGAAGAAACATAAAAGCAACATTTATAATCACAAATGTCAATTCTAATCATCATCAAATTAAAATATTGGTGTCATGTTATGAAATTTTCAAAATATAAATATACATGAAGCGCGGCGTTGAGTTCCGCTATTTAACACAGAATGTCTTGAATCCGGACGGTGAACGGCGAACGGAGTGTCTTGACACGAAATTTTTTTGATTACATGCTTCGCGGAATAAAGCGTAAAGCTACTTCCTTTTTTTTATTACAGACATACATACATAGCTTCACGATGTATCCCGCAAATAGCAGGGTAGGCAGAGGGAACCTAGTGTTAAGACACTCCGTTTCCCACTTTTCGCCGAATTGTTGCGTGCTGAGTGGCGGAACTCAACGCCGCGCTTTGCCTTGTTACCAAACCCAGGAAATGAAAAAATCCATTTCCTGGAATGAGAATCGAACCCACAACCTGTCGCGTTTACAATGCTTTTACAACGCTTCTGCCTCCGCGCCACAACAGGCTTTTTTTTATTACTCTACTACAATATAATTATTTTTTTCCAGAAAATGCAGTTTTTGAATACACTATCAGTAAAAGAGGTACTCATTTGATAAAACTAGGCAACTTTACTTACCACCAACAATTCACGCGTCCTTTTGGAGATTCTACAAAAACTAGATGGCGTTGTGCAACCCACAAAATCAACAAGTGTAAAGCCAGTCTATATACACATCAGAATAGAATTATATCGAGTCAATTGGAACATAATCATGAATAATGATTAGAATAAGATGTTAATTCTAAAAAAGTTGTACTAGCAGTAGTAGTAGTAGGAGAAATATAAAAAACATAAAAAAAGAAGGAAAGAGAAGTCTTAAGATCTCGTAGTTTTATTATATCGAGTCAGTTGCAACATAATCATGATCAACGATGTAAAATTTAAGATATTCATTCTAGTAGTAGTTGTAGTAGTAGAAATGACATAAGAGAAGAAGAAAGAAAGAGAAGTCGATGTTTGTTTTAGTTTTTTTGTCCTTTTATTGTGTATGTAAGATTATTTCAAACTAACAGTATTTTGTGTGAATTGCTTGCCTTAGATATAACAATTAGTTTTAAGTTTGTGATATTGATTTTTTTTGTTTAATGTTGAAGAATAATCGCGTACATTTTACTCCTCAGTCTACCTGTGATTACGGACTACAGTAAAGTCGGATGTCCAAAAACGTTACATCGAATACTTAAATATACGTATTTAATCTGGGTGAAACAGTTACATTTTATATGTGTAAAAATCACGAAAATCAAAGATCTCATTATCCTTAAATTACTCCAGTCTGAAACATAAACCTAAAACTCGCAAAATAACACAATTATTAGCTTCTATTTAGTAATAAGTATAAATAAAACATAAGAAAATCTTGCCATTTTGGCCATTTTTGACTTCGCGACACGTTGCAAATGGATAGGATGAAACAAATGTATGCCAGAACGACTACGATACCGAGAAAATAATTTTAGGTGTGTTCCTTTTGGGTTATTTTTAGACTTATTTGTCATTAGATTAATGACTGAATGAATGAATGACTTTAATGATTGAGTTGGTGAAACATTTTTGATGATTCTTTTCTTATATGAAAGCTAGTGCATATGATGTGGTCTCATTTAAATTAAGCTACGATCTAACGAGTAGTTTTGAAGTTATTTGTAATAATTGTACTTTTTGTTGTATTTACTCCGAAATTGATATTTTTTAAGTCTCAATTATTATTATTATTAACTGTACTACCTCTATAATACAAATACTTGAACACTACAATATCTATTATTTCTCGCTGCATCCCGAATTCTCATGACAACTCTTAAGCAACAAAATGGTGAACTAATAATAGTTTTTTTTTAAAGGAAACAACTTTCACGTTTTCATAGTTAATTTTACATACATACATAGCTTCACGCTGTATCCCGCATATCTGCTATATGCAGAGGGAACTTAGTGTTAAGACACTCCGTTCCCCACTTAATTGAAAGTTCATTTTTATAATAATTATTGAGTTTTTCGTGTATATGACTTTTTACTGGGTGAACCTATTTTGATGATATTTTTTTATATGATAACTAGTACTTTTGATGTAGTCCCATTTGAATTTAAATAAAGTCTAAGTAATTTTACTTTTTAGCGCGTTTTATTTGAATTCGTTTTTCTTTTTTTTGTTTTTATTTCTTATATAAAATAATTAATGATACTCTTTTTCAGAATTTATTTTTACACACGAAAGGAGGTCAAATAATCCGCGTATAATATGCAACGGTTTTGCATTTTGTGTACACGTTGAGAGAGAAATGGCTGGTGGTGTAAAAAGAAGGTGGCGATGTTCTAGATATAAAAACTGTAAAGCGACTATACATACCATTGATAATACTGTGTGTAAAGCGAATTTACATCACAATCATTGATGATTAAAGTGATTATTAATTTCAAGAATCTAAAATATGAATGAAAAGTGATATTCCTTATTGTCTTTAACAGACTTCAAGAAAAAGTGGTTCGCAGGTTCTCAATTGGACTGTATTTTTTTTATTATTTACTCGATGACCAAATTTTGATGATTCTTTTATTTGATATGGTCTGATATGGTCCCATTTTAATTTAATTGTCTTATTAGTGTCTTTGGAAAGTCATATTTTGGAATATTTTACATAAATAGTTATTATTATTTCTAAACTTCATTTCAAAGAGCGGCGTTGAGCTCCGCCACTTGATACACAATGATTAGAAGTGTCTTGACACTAGAATACTCTGACCGACTACCCTACTATGTAGGATAAAGCATGAAGTTGGTTTTTTTTTAATTTTATAATTATACAAGTTCCGCATAGTAATCTAAAATTATACATACATTTGTGACTTTGTAAACTAAATTGAAAAAAGTGTATTTAGAAAAAGAAAAAAATGTACATATTCATATTTAATGAAACTGTTTAAGGTATTATTATGTTTCATTTTCATACTTGTTATGTTTGAGTAATAAAAATTATGTTAAAAAAATGTTTTTAATATTACACGGGCAGATAAATTAAAGTAGTAGTAGTCCTTTCATACTTTCCTTTCACTGTATACCAGGGGTAAGCAACCTTTTTTAACAATGGTCCGATAAAAATTTTGAAGCTTTTTTGCGGGCCGTATTCCTTAGTATTTTAGAAACATAAAATTTAAATAAAAATATATTAGTACAATTTAAATAAATAATTTGGCTGGCTGTATAAATTTAATAACCGGGCCGCAGCTTGCTCACCCCTGTTGTATTCTCTATAACTAACACGCATCAGCGTTTTAGGTAGTTTCTAACACGATATTTTCGTATTTACGTCTACACTGAGACTAATGGACGCTAAGCCCGGCCGTTGAACTCCCGACCTCTGTCATGGATCAATACTAGAATACAGGCTATTATTATATATAAACTAAATGATATAGCTAAATGTCACTTAAACCTTTGGATATGCTGACTTTAAATGCGGTTGGTTGTGGATTCGATTCCCATTTGGGATAAATTTGTATTAAAAATTTCATTTCGCCCTACTGGGAATACTGAGCAGTGTTGAGTTCCGGTACTCTTTTCGTAATGAATCGTATTCAAGCGTTAAACGGAGAGAGGAGTGTCCTGGCACTAGGTTATCTATGCCTACCCTGCTATGTAGGGAAAATAAAAAAAAGCAAAAGTAAATATATGTATGTATGTATATAGTTGAACAAGTGCCATAGTAGATATGATATTTTAGTTCTATTTTTATATATTTACTTCTTTATTTGATTACTAATATTAAGTTATCACTTTCGTTTAATGCAATGTGGCTTAAAGGACTCAGTGTTAAAACACTCTGTCCTCCAAACTCTACTAAGTTTCGAAACATTGCGTGTCCTTTGGCGTAACTCAACGCCGCGCTTTGATTTCATTTGCTATTTGGGTTACTAATTAATTATTTAGCTAATAACCAAAAGGTAATCGACTTCTTGCAATTATTCTAACATCGATTAATATTATATATATTTTTTCTTTTCCAGATTGTCGATACGTTACCAGTAGGAAAGGAACATATTTAATACGAATGGGAAAATTTTCTTTTCAACAGCATTTTTCACGACCTCTTGGAGACTCAATGAAAACTAGATGGCGTTGTTCCTACCACAACACATTAAATTGCAAAGCTAATTTATATACACACGATGGTACTATAATATCGACTAAACTAAATCATAATCATGATTAAAATCTAGCCAAATTAAAATTGCTCTCAGAAATATTTATTAGTGTTTAATTGACATTAAATAATGTATGTAATATAAAAAAAGACTAGAAACGAATAGGATTCGTAAAATTATATAATACTCGTATGTATTCATAAACAGAAATTGAAGCCTGTTGTGGCGTATGGCACAAGCTAGCGACTGTAAACGCGATTGGTTGTAGATTCAAATCCCACTCCAGGAAATGAACATATTAAATAATATTTAGTATTATCATTTTCTCGCTGGTAACAAGGTAAAGCGCAGCGTTGAAAGCATCGCCACACGCAATGCCTCAATTCGACGAAAAGTGGGAAAAAAGAACGGAGTGTCATAACATTAGGTTCTTTGGTTCCCACTGCCTACTCTGCTATGTGCGGGATACAGTGTAAAGCTACAAAATATATCATATATAAGGAATCTCAAAATTTTTGGTTTAGGTTGTAAGTTCGATGCCCATTTGGTGTAATGAACATTAAATTATTATAATTTCTTCGCCCTGGTAAACGCGGCGTTGAGTTCCGCCATCCCGAAATATAAATCTAGATCTATCTAATCAAAACTGTATGTTTTATTTACCTATACGAAAAAGTCATTATTTAATACAAATTGTTAATTTAGAACAATATAATAAATTGTTTTAAAAAATGTGCTAATTTTTTCATTGATTAGAAAGTATCAAGTTTGATTAATTAAAACATATCATCACTTTAATAGTAGCGCCTAAATGACCTTTTAGTTCCTATTAAGAAAGGGGCAAAAAGTGCAGTGACACACAAGAGACAGAGTGTCTTAACACTAGATTCTTTCTGCCCACCTTGCTATATATACCAATATAAATTGAAAAAGTTAAACATGACATTTAATAAATCTCAATATTTTGCTAATATATCTATTATTCGAGCCTACACTTCCATTATTGCTGTTCTCCTTACTAACATTTTCCTCCTAACTAACTAACTAACTGTACATTTTTTGTATGCGTTTATAAAATTGTAATAATAATTTTATTTCTACAGAATTTATAACAGAAGCCACATACCTCCTGACGAAGATTGGCACAAAAAAATTGAAAATGGGAAATTATATATACCATTCACATAGAAAGCAACAAATAGGACGACAGAGTATGAAAATTAGATGGCGATGTGACCATCATAAGAAGAAATGCAGGGCAATTGCGTATACGATAGATGATGTAGTTGTCGATTGTGCTAAGTTACACAATCACTAATTTAGATATACGACAGAAGGTCAAGCGAAGTTCACACCAAAGTCAAAGTCAAAGTCAAATAATTTTATTTAAAATAAGAAGTTACATGCATCATTTTGTGAACGTCAAATAATTTACCACCAGTTCACTAAATTAATGCCTCAGAACTGAGAAAAACTGGCGCAAGAAACTCAGCGGGACTTTTTTTTTTAAGAAAGTATAGTCTAGCCGTCTAGTGGAATGATACACGTATCATTTAGAACTTTTGTACTCTTTAACAAATCATAGTGTAATCAACTATTACTATATTAAACTACTAAATTAAATTAAATTAAATAAAACTATTTTAATCAGATTAATCGCGTATATTTTAGTATTCGAAAATACGAGTACATTTTTGGAAACCCGACGTTTCGACTCAAATCTACCTACCTGTAGGTCTATCTGTGACCACTGTAAAGTGTTCGAAACGTCGAGTTTCCAAAAATATATTTTCGAATATATACGCGATTAATCCAGTTAAAATAGTTTCATTTAATATATGTAATAATCGCGAAAATCAAAGAGCTCATTATACTAAATGAAATTTGGTCAATGGTTAATGGTTAACTAGAATATTATTTTTTAGAAATATAGATAAAACGGTATTGAGATGTTAACATCTGAAAATAATGTGCCGTGTATACCAAAAATGTAACCCATTACCAAATTGTATAGAAAGTGATATATTTATTATTTATTCTAAATAAAAAATCGAAAACTATCCAGCGTATTATTCATCGTCACATTTTCTTACCAGATTTACCAGACTGATACACTTTGGTATGTTACAAACATCATGTTTTCTCGATTGTGTTTCAAATCTTTAACTACCATACTCTACACCATTCGAGCAACATTAGCATCAGCAATAAGGTATACATATACGTAAAACCATTTCATGCTAACCCAGTGCGAAAACTTTTTTCTGAATATCTCTCTGCTTTTTTTTTAGGTATAGATAACATACATTTTTACTACGGGCCCCGAGGTAACAGATACATGTTGTTAAACCAACATATATATACAGTACAATTTACAAAAAATATTGGTAACAATAATGTCAAAACACGTTGGTATTGTCGAGGCAGGACACGGGGATGCAAAGCTGCGGCTTATTCTATAAATGATGTTATATATCATTGTAATGATGAACATAATCACTGACTGACATGTGATACTGATATTTGTTAAAAGAGCAAAAATGACAATTGTAAAAATAAGAATAGATATACTCCATTCACCGAGAATATTGGCAAAGTAATTTGTCTTTAAATGATTTGCTTGAAACGCCATAACTGAACTGATAATGCGTCATCATGCCAAATTAAAATATATGATAGCCAAATAATTAAATATTCATAAAGGGTTATTATTTTACAGCACTTTTAAAGTAATGGTTACCCAAATGAGAAATTCATTATTGTATATTATGTATATACTCGTATAGAATGTCTAAGTGTAAATAAAAAAAATTGTAAGATTTATATAGAATTGAATTAGTTTTAACATCTCAAATTTATTAATAAAATATTATACAATATTATGGGTTATATGTCTGTTTTCTATGATCAAAGTTTTATTTAACACCTTCTCACAAAATTTTTAATAAGTAGAAAACGTAACTTTGGATCTCTGACTACGTCGAGACGTTTTGTGTACATGATTTCACACAACTATATATTTTTAAACTTGTACTGTTACATAAACTTGTGATTGTCATTTCCGATTTTTTAAAATTACAGCAAAACTCATTAATGAAAAGATAAAAGAGTACGGGACCTACAATTGAACCTTGTGGAACTCTGGAATTAGACATAAATGATGTAGACTTGTAACAGTTAATAATCATAAGTGTTTTTCTAGTGAAGGGATTTAAACTCATTCTTAACTATAACATTTAAACTTATTCACCAAGCAAAAAAATACATCTATACATAAATATTTGATGTGGTACCTTATCGAACGTCTTATTGAAATCTATATAAATTCGTTTCCTTAGTGTAGAGCCAAAAATTATTTTAATATTATAAATGTTTAAGTAACTATAGGTGTCCCAAAATTAACGCAAGATTTGAATTAAATAGAAAATGCCATTTTAGTCTTTTAATAGCGAATGAATAATGAATATAATAGCAAATGGCGGCAAAGTCAAATCTTGCGTTAATTTTGGGGCAACCTTTATAACAAAAATCTCTTCTAGCAATGAAAATTAATTTTGTAACTTAGGAGCAGTTCAATAATTTGAAACGACGACGACGAAACGATTAATAAAACAATTTTTCTATAACATTTGTTCATTTAAGTAAAGCTATGTATTTTTAATTATATATATTATTTTTTATTATTATTATTAGTATAAGTTTAAATTATTAAGGTAGTTAATATATCTGAACATACATTATTTACAGGAATATTTCAAACAGGAGCTCGAGGTACCATATATGTGAAGTATGATAACAACACATACACTGTGCACTCGAAGAGGAAGATGAGAGATGGCGAAATTAAGACACGATGGCATTGTAAATATCGTAATAAGGGGTGTAAAGCTGCGGTATACACTGTGAAAAACTTAATGTATTGTTGTTCTAAAGAACACAATCATCCTAATGAATATTAAAATTGTACTCTGGGTAATACTGAACTTAATATTTAAGAATCTGGATTTGGTGATGGTAAAATAAATTTTAACTCAATATAACCTAATGTAAGTTATTCAATGTGCGTTTATTACCTATAAATATAAATGTATTAAAAAAACTTGTAGATTGGAAAATTTCTGTTAATATTATTGTTGTTTATCACATATTTCACTCGCGTTAGGAAAATATGATCTAGAAGCAAGAGAAGAAAATATGTTTTAAAATCAACTTCTAGGTTCACATACAAGAACCTAGAAGTTGATTTTAGAAAACATTGGGAGCGTCTCACATAACTAAGTTTAAATAAAGCTCTCCATTAAGATACGACAATTGTGATGGGAAACAGTTTGTAATTTTTTTTTGCGGTCTCAAATTTAGGTCAAACACATTTTCATTCTCACCTTTAATCGGTTTTGAGAAATTGAAGTGAAAGCAAAAAATTGAAAGACACAAACGAAGTTTTTGCTCATCACAGATTTTTTAAAAATTTGTTTGTTATTAAGCTTATAGATCATAATAATGCTTGTAATTTCAAGGTCTCATCTAGGTTCGACTTTACGATGCACTAAAAGTTTTTATTTTTTTAAAATATGTATTTTATAAGAAAATTAAAATTTACAGTTCTAAATGTATGTATATGATTACACTAAAATAATTCTAACACAATTTATTAAATACGTTATTTTAAACTCCTCTGTGTTTAATTAGTTATAGATTCAAGTGAGAATTAGGTTATTGTATGTTTTATCATTCGTATTGTGTATTATTCTATATGTAACGAATACATGAAATATGTACGTTGTAATCACAATATAGATCTTTACTTTTGGAAAAATAGACAACATTTGTAACAACATTTGTTACATATGTAAAAATTATTATGATATTATTTTAAATGTGTTAGTAAATGTTACAAAATAAACGTATTTTACCAATCTAATAAAATAAGTTTATTGATTTTGTAAGTTTTAAACGAAATGAATAAAATATAATTATATATCTTTGTGTTTTATTGAGATAAAATTAAAATTTTTAGTTAAGAGATTATATTTTTATTAATTTGGTGAAGTAATTTGTGCTCAACTGGCACGTTCGAAGCGCCATAATAAAAGAACTGAATCGAATATTCTTTTAATTAGGAGTTTCGTTATCTCATTTACGTATCTTCCATATTTCCGCCATAGGCAAAGAAAATTCAGGGCTATGACAATCCGTATCTAAATTTCATCATTTGATGTATCGGATAGGTGCCTAACCAGACAAGGTAAGTAAAGAGGTGTGTCAGTTACATTTACCAACTAGCAATGGCGTCATCAATTCTCAAAATACCTACCTAACTTCACGCTTTATACCTAGCGACGTAGTCAGAGAGAACGGAGCGCCAAATGCTAACTACCTTCGCCTCGTCTAGGCATGGTCCTGCAAACTACCTTCGCCTCGTCTAGGCATTAACCTCTTCATACGTGCCCTCCGGGGGGTCCATATGCTTTTTACGTGATTTCCCTCCAGTATCATTGATTGGTTCTCAAAGCTCAACCGTTGACTCCCTCTGCCTCTCCTGTCGCATATTATATCATAAAAAATACTATTGTATTATTAATATATTTTAAATATTAATTTTAGTGGCTGATGTATTTTATACAGGAGATCGAGGTACGATATATTTGAAGTATGATAATAATTCGTATACTGTCCACTCGAAGAGGACGACGAGAGACGGAGTAGAAAAGACACGATGGATGTGCAAAATCAGAAAAAAGGGGTGCAAAGCAGCCCTATACACTTTCGATAACACAATGTATTGCTGCCCTAGAAAACATAACCATCCCATTAATAATATAAGTCTATATGATTCATAGGGGCCCCTTAAACCTACACGTTGGGTCGTAAGCCCCAGACACTCTCCAAACTCCTCTCTCTGCAACGTGATCACCCGCACGGTGAATCCATGGTGCGCTAAGGAGTTTCTTCCCATAATTAAGATTTTAGAGCTTTTCGTTTTAGTAAATGGGTTATGATAATTATTCTTTTTTTTTACAGTTTATAAATAATTTAATAAGCTATGTGTTGAATGTTTAAATATATATACCACATCTAGTCTAAGTTGTAATTTAAAGTATTTGGCATATTTCTTCTGCTATACATGCATTACACATTAAGATCGGGATACATAACACTCAATTACATTAAAAAAAAAATAGGAAATCGCTTTTAGGTACAAGTAAATCTTTTTTGTATATGTTGTAGTCTGGATTTCCATCTACGCTACAGTATCCTAAACTTTTTCAAACTAGGGTGTTTCAGTGCTTGTCTTCCTAAATTCGCTGCAATGACGGAAAAGAATGTTAAAATGAATTTTACAAAATAAACGATACCTTGATCCTCCTCTCAGTTGTTAATGTACCTGACTTGCTATATTGACATGAGACTGATTTATTCTTCTTGTAGAGTACTTAAAATTATGTAATTTTAACTACATAAAGAAGTTATGTTATGATTACCGTTATTATTACCGCTACTAGTTGAGTCACTTTATAAAAGTAATACGTAAGTTATCCTGAAATATTGAAAGTTACATCAATATTAATGCAAAGATTATAAAGAATATAGGCAAAGCGCGGCGTTAAATTCCGCCACTCAACACGCAATGCCTCAATTTGGCGGAAAGTGTCTTAACACTAGGTTCTCAGGTTCCCTCTGCCTACCCTGCTATATGCGAGATACAGCGTGAAGTTAAAAAAAAAAGAAGATTATAAAGAAGAGGCTTAGTATAGAACCTTGATGAAACCCCAAAATAGACTTGAATTAAATAGACCTGTGATAGTTTATATCTGTTGCTGATGTTATATTAAAAAATACAATTTAAAACAATTCTCCAGCTGATAATAAATAGTTTTTATTAGTATAGTGCTTATATTAAATAGGTTTCATTTGTCTCCCTATCAAACGCCTCACAGAAATCGATATTACGTTACATCGATGGTAGCTATAATCTAAGAAAATCTATTAAATGTTGCTAAGGTATAAGGATTATTATAAGATTGTTTTTGTTATATCACTATAAATATATTTGTAATAAATTAGTGCTTTTAATGACGAATCTCAGTAGGATTTTTTTTTTCAAAAAATTGTATATAAAAGTTATACAGAACATATTTATATAGTTATACATAGCATAACATAAAATTAAAATATTAATAAATGATATGCACTACAAATAAAAGTCACAGTAGTAAGTAGTAATTAAGCAAATTTTAGATTTTAAGAAATTGTTACCTTTTGTTTTGTTTGGTGGTAAGAGGTTCGTCCTCCGTCTGGCTCGCGACCACTATCATGTCAAAGACGAACCGCCAAATATCTTATGATGTGTTCCGGTTCGATGGCATGTAAGCCAGGTTTTCCCATTCCCACCCATCCTTTCCCCAAAATGTGGTAGTTCCGAGAACGGAATACTACATTGTCCTCCTCTTCCATCTGTATCCTCTAGGTTGGCAACGCATCTACAACATCTCTGGTGTTGTAGATGTTCATGGGCGAAGGTATCCACTTACCATCAGGTGGTCCTTCTGCTCGTTTGCTATCCGTTATCCATAGAAAAAAAAAATTGTTACCTACTGTTTACAAGTATGTTTGTGTAGACTTCATAATCGTCTTCGGAAATATACATCTAAATTGGTAATAGAAAAAACAGCTTCACGTTTTATCTCACGTAGTAGAGTAGGCAGAGAGACACGAGACGCTTCGTCTTACTAGAGAAGAGAAATGAAATGATTCCCCTGGGTGGGAATCGAACCCATAACCGATCGGCACGATTGATTGGAAACAAAATACAGGTATATATGTATTTATAATTATTCAAATTTTTATATGTCTTTGCAATTTAATATTTATACATTGTTACTGCCTATACAAGGTAAATAAATGCAATTCATTCGATAATATTGTTGTTGATCATTTAATGCAATCATATTAACGGCTTATACTCCAACTTCCACCTGACTCCTCTATCTCTCTCTCTTTAATCGAATACAGAACCAGATTCTTGCTAAATATACAACTTTTTTACAAAATTTTATCTTTGTACACTTCTTTAGTGTAACAAACAGTCTATCTACACCTTAAAGACCTGTCACGCCTGTAGTTCCTCTGGTCTGGTCTGACAGACCAGACCAGTGCTATATAGTATTTTATTTTGCTAATGGTATAATTGGGTGACTTGAAGTTTACCGTTAACTATATTTGAATCCTGTAGTTACTTAAACTACACAAGGTCAGATATATAAAAATAATCAAATATTTTTTTTCTTTAGATATAGACATGATAAAGACAAGAAAATAGTAATTTAGCTCTGTATTATTCGTGTATTTAAAAACAACTTTTATAACTCAAGGGAAAAGCACTACCTATAAGATATATTATATAATAGCTGAAACTAGACGTGCTGTCTCCTCGAGAAGTATAGGGGAACAATAAGGATTTTTCGAAAATCATACGAAAACAAACAAAAACGAGATTTTAACGAGCCCACGAAAACGGTGTTGCGATACACCGATTATATAAACTTTCCTTTTTTTATTTATCAATTGGCATTTTTTACAGATGCCGTTTTTACAACGTCAAAACGAGGCTTTCCTCAGATTTGTCTTAAAGGCTACACATATTCTACCAGATCGTCATCAAATGAAAGACCGACAGCCAAGAAACGCTGGTTCTGCTCCAGCCATCACTCTAAGAAATGCTTAGCTACTATTATTACTATTGACGATAAAGTAATTTTGATGCGAAATACACATAATCATGACGTACCACAAAGTTTTTACAAAAGAACTTAACTTTTTAAACTACCTGTTATTTTGGGAGGGAAAGAAAGATAAAAATTGTTATTATTATATATTTTAAATGAAACTATTTTACCGGATTAATCGCGTATATCTTAGTATCGGAAATACATTTTTGGAAATACGTTTAAAACACTACAGTAGTGGTGGTAGGAGGTTCGTCCTCCGTCTGGCTCGCGACCACTATCATGTCAAAGACGAACCGCCAAATATCTTATGATGTGTTCCGGTTCGATGGCATGTAAGCCAGGTTTTCCCCTTTCCCACCCATCCTTTCCCCAAAATGTGGTGGTTCCGATAGCGGACTACTATATTATCCTCCCTTTCCATCTGTATCCTCTACGTTGGCAACGCATCTAGTACATCTCTT
>JAKGSA010000124.1:0-15693 GCA_033558755.1 Philaethria dido
TGATATCTTTTTAAAATAATGCGTAAAAAATATATTAAATTGATAAAATAAATGTTACACACATTACCATGGTTTGACATCCATGTTTATATAAAGTTACATATACATATGTTGTTTAGGCAACGCGTTACTAACGCGTAAACGGGGACATGAGTAACTAAGTTAAGGTTTTGCATAACAACTTTAATTTCGTCAACAGCTGTCTAAAATATTCTTCTCATCCCTGTCCCCCATAGTGTTTGGTGGAGGTAGGTACGTTTTCCTGGTCACCCCACATTTCCGAGGTTAGTAGAAAATTTTTCGTTGTGATCTGTCGTTTGAGAAAATGGAAAAAAACTCCTTCCCATTAAAACTAAAATTACCATTGCCCAGTCCCTTCTCCTTCCGCACCTTGATTACGCCGATGCGTGTACTGTGACCTACAACACACTCCTTAACAAGCTAGAGCGTCTGCAAAATATGGCTATTCGGTTCATATTTTCTTTAAAAAAATTCGACCACAATAGTGAACACAGAAAACAACTCAAATGGTCAAAGTCAAGTCAAAGTTTTATTTCCTCGGTACCATTGTCTCAACCGCAGATCACAGAGTGTTAACAAATTGGAATTGCCGCTGAGCCGCACACAGTCCTATGGTGACTTCTTCACCATCAAAGCTACAATTCTTTGGAATACCCTGCAACGGGGAGTTCGCCAGGCTGAGTCAGTCCACATTTTAAGCGTCGTCTTAAAAACTATCTTCTGTCGTTATAAACTGTATATGTATGTATTATGTAATTATCATTTATGTAACTTTATTATTTTCTTATTATTTATTTTTAAGTAAATATGTATGTATGGTTATATATTTAGATATACTTATTTATGTAAGCTTATATGTAATATTGTAGCATGGACGAGTACATCTTTAAGTAAGGTTAGTATTGTAAAATAACATTTAAGACATTTATACACCCACCTATATTCTTGAGTACTCTGATTTTTTTCATAGTAGGGATTGCCTGATCGCCTGTGGTGATAAGACCGCCTTTACGCCAATATTGTAATCTCTATTTTTCATGTATTTATATCGATTAATGTTGGTGTAATAGTTTTGAATAAAAAATAAATAATAATAAAAATATTTAATGATAAATTACACATAGTTTCAACACGTTAACATTACACACAAAACTTATTCTATTGGTAATTTAAAAAAAAAAAACAAGTAAGTTTTACATTTTTTCATCTAGATACAATTAGAAAACATGAGCAATATACTGAATTAATGAATTTGAAATACAAAATATATTATTTTAAGGCACAATATTAATTTTTAGCAAAATCTTTCACTATAATAACATGACAATGTAAGGACCTAAATTTCATGTGGAAAAAAAGTATATTTGGACTTTTCAACATTCAATTTAAAAGGTTAACTTTGAATTTTTTTTGAAATTGTGAATTTAGTACCATAAAATACAGTATACGTAGAGTTGCGGGTACGATGCCGTTTCGAAGAAACGATTGTATTTAAATTATTTTCCGTTCTCTAGGGCAAGCAGTTTTCCTGCTTGCTACAAAGTAATCGTATCGTTATCGAAAGCATTTTGTATGGGAAAACCTTAGTTCCTCTTACGCACGGAAGGGGCGCTTTTCCATTCCCGTACAAAACGTTTCGATAACGATACCAATACTGTCGCAAGTTTTCGTGGTTGCCCTACTGCGTTTGTTAAGATGAAATGCGGCGTTGAGTTCCGCGAGATGCAGGAAAAACATAAAATAATCGGCTTAATAATTATATCTAATTAATAAATAACTAATATATAACAAGCCAAGCGTAGGTTCAAATCCCATAATATTTTTTATAACAATTTTATACAATTTTAAATTAATGTCTTATACGATATAATTTAAAATATTATATACATATTTTTAATTATGAAAACGACAGCCATAATATCACGTACCAGGCGTGAATAGCTTAATAAGTCGCCATTTTAATATATATAGGATTAATCTTTAGGGTGAATAAAAATGTCTGACAAGCAAGAAAGTACTTAAATAACATTAATAACAATCTTTATATGTGATAACATGAATATTTCATGTCATAATGAGAATATTTTAACAAACACATAACTTCAAATAAAATGTTTGTATTAACATTTAATAGCTCAAATATCAGAAATATCAGAAGCACAAGCTATAATATAAGAAAAGAATCACCAAAATCGGTTCACCCTCACCCATAAAAAAGGACAGTTGAATTGAGAACTTCCCACTTTTTTTAAATTCGGTTAAAAAATTATTCAAATTATTCACTCCTGGTACATCTTAACAAAATAATTAAAAAGACACTATATTATTGAGGTCTGTTTTATTAAAATAGCCTTACATAATAACTAAGCTATACAAAAAATTACAAAAATCATCTTAAAAATATCAATACAAATTTTGAATTTTAAAACATTTCATGATTCAAATTAATTATTTATATACATAAAATGGTTAAAAGTATACACTATAATTTTATTTTGAAAAAAAAGTTAATATAATTAAGAACTAGCCGACTCCGCCATATTTTTTGCCACTATTTCTTTTTCATATAAACCTTCTCCTGACAATATATATTAAAATAAAGATTATCCAATTTCATGCAGTCCTGAATGAATGAGGTATACCTCGGAAGTATGCATATATTTAGCAGAGACAGAAGATACGATATGAATGTAGAAAGGGGTATTGTTGCCGATAACAGGATTAACGGTGCTCTGACTGAATTCATGGGACGGCGGAACGTCAGCGTAGCTGTATGGCTGTACACAATGCAGTGCTGGTACCGACGCTGTTATACGGTAGTGAAACGTGGGTGTGAAAAGAAGATCGAAAGAAAGAGCTGTAGAGATGCGATCTCTTCAGAGAATGTGCAATTTAAAAATCCTCATAAAAAAATATATTAAAGAAAAGCTTTGGTTAACAAATTATTATTATATATCATTTAAATTTCCTAAGACCGTCATGTTTATGTACATTATAGATTTTTATTATGGCATCATTAAGTGTTGTTAGCTTCGCTTTACATCCCTTATCGCACTTATTGCATACCCAATGTATTTCCTGCTTTTGATTTACATGTTTTGATCTTTTTTTGAACCGGTATTCGCCTAGTATGATTATTGCGTTGCCCGCTCTGCTCCAACTGTATCGAGGCACCAATCCATCTGATAACCAAGAATAAAGAAATTAACAATTTTTAATAGTTAAAAAGATACGTAAGAAATGGAAGTCGGATCATTGTGATAGAAATAAAAAACAGAAATAATTATGTTTTTATTCTTTTTAAAAAAATATATATTTTCTTGGTTTGTCATTTTTTTTTCAATCTGCTCCATTTATTCTCTGTTTAACTAAAAATGAATTTACAAATAATATAATACCTCATTTATTGCATTTTTTTTTAAAAAACGTGAAATAAACTAACCACTTTAAGACAGTTAAGTAGAAAAAAGTATTATGAACAATTTTGTCAAATTATATTATTATTAAAAATTATTAACTATGGCGAGGGAGGAATATAAATTTCTATATATTTCTTCTAAAATCTTTTTACATACCTTTTAATACATATTTAATTGTGTATCGCGAAATTTGACATATTTTGAAAAATGGTTCCGACTATCAAGAAGCTTGGCCACTTCTGGTATATAAAAATGACGAAAGTACCCTCGCCTTATGAAAATATTGGGAAATTATCAGGAAAATAAAAAACATATAACAATATTAAATTTATTTATTTATTTCTTAGACATGCATTCTTTTAACAACGATTCCAGTGTCATTACAAAGTTCTTAAATTTTCCTTAAAAAAAAATATACGTGTAAATACTTAGGTAGATTTAAAATAATTTAATAATTCAAAAGCAAACTGAATCAATGGAAATGAATAAGCTTTTTAAAATATGTGTATTTAAAATTAAATATATATTTATATATGTATAAAAATAAAAAAAAATTAAACATCAATACAATCTGGATTTGTTTTGATGTCAATTAACTTTAATCGGTATTTCTGAGTGCGGCAGTTAATTTTACTAATAGTTAGTTTCTTTTTTTTAACTTCACGCTGTATCCACAGGCGACACACACGGTCAGGCAGGCGGTTTTTTTAGGTCTCATATTTGTACTTTGAAAAGATAGGCAAGCCGGTGGGAATCGAGTTGTATGGACGCCTCGCCACTGCTATATATAAATTAGACACAATATTATGCATTTCAGGTTCTCAATATAAAGAAATACTTATCACTTTACGGCTACAGGTATTTTTTTCTACTTAAGTATAAAATATATAACAAATATACAAATACATTTTAAATGATAAATTTTATATATATTACACACAAAACTTATTCTAAAGGTAATCTGGGTAATTTTAGAATAATTTTTACAATTTTACAACTAGAAAACATAAGCTATATATTGAATTAATCAATTTTAAATACAAAATATGCTTAACATTTTTATAGTACGTACAAAAATTTTAAACGCAGTGGGTCTCGAACCCGCGCCCCTTGGAAACCGTCTAAGCACTCTAACCGCTATACCATGCGTTCTATGTCGAGCTAGGTTGAAATTCTTATAACGCTTGTTACAAATTTTTGTTGTTAGCATTTCTGTAGATATGTTTTTACAAATTTCTGCTGCCCATCATTCCAAATCATTTCAAAGAACAATTATTTGGCAAGAGAGAAATGTTATTTATTAAATATTTTTAAGGTTTTACAACTTCCCGCAGCGTTTAAAATTTTTATATGTTTTCAAAAAAAAAATATTACACGTTTTCTAAATAAGAATTATCAAAATAGTACTTATTGTGCACCCACACGCATAAAAACGTGCAGTTTAAATGAGAACTACCTACATTTTTTGTAATCGGTTAAAAATACCTGCCCATAACAGGAAATTTATATTTATCAATTAGTACAAACTAACATAAGAATTAAAAAGACACTATATTATTGAGGTCTGTTTTATTAAAATAATTACAATAATTATAAAGAACAAAAAACCCGACTGAACCAATTCTTCAAATTTATAAAGCAAATACAAATAAAATAGGCAATAAAAGCTAGTTAGTTATGTGTTATATATTTGAAATGTACTTTTTTAATTAAGTCCTTTCATTTGACACCCCACACGGTACCCATCAACGATTTTTTTGTTTTTATTCATGACGTAATTGCCTCTAGAGGGCATCATATTGAATTAAGAGTGTCGTTGCATATCTAAGAACACGTGGAGTATCAATACATATCTAACATCACATTAATTATATATATCGGTCCAGGGGTTTGGAATAAATAATATTAAAAACATACAAACAACACTCCTCTGACAGTCGGGTTAAAATCATCTTAAAAATATCAATACAAATTTTGAATATCAAAACATTTCATGATTCAAGTGAATAAATCTGTTACTTATACACATAAAATAATTACAATTATACACAGATTGATTTTATTTTAAAAGAAAAAGTCTAAAATATTGAAAACTAGCCGATTACACGAACTTTATACCGCCTTATTTTTTAACACTATTTTTATAGATTTTAAATATTTGCAATTACTATTTAAAATATTGTTTCAAACTTTTTCCTGACAATATCGATATAAAAGAAAGATATGAGCCATTGATTTTGAAAGTGAGACAACTCCATAAAAAAAACAAAAAAAAAAAAAATACAAAAAAAACAATAACATAAATGTTATTGCTTTTTTTTTTGATTAATACAAAATTATGTTAATTTGTAAAAAGAATTTTTAATTAATTTTTTTTAGAAAATTTTGTTGTCTCACTTTCAAAATCAAAGGCATATATCCAATTTAGGACAGTATTTTACAAGTTATCCGCGTCCAATCATTTTGGTGATTCATTTTTTTTTTAGCTTCACGCTGTATCCCGCACATAGCAAAACCTGAGAACCTAGTATTAAGACACTCCGTTCTCCTTTAACATTTCGGTTTCCCACTTTCCGCCGAATTGAGGCTTTGCGTGCTGAGTGGCAAAGCGAGGAAATGAAAATACTAAATAACATTTAATATTTTCAATTCCTGGAGTGGGAATCGAACCCACAACCTGTCGCTTTCATTTACACATTTGTGCCTTTACGCCATACAAAAAAAATAAAAAAAGTGAATTAAAATAAAACTTTGGTTAACAAATGATCATTATATATCATTTAACTTTCCTAAGACCATCATGTTTATGTATATTATACATTTTGATTATGGCATCATTAAGTGTTGTTAGCTTCGCTTTACATCCCTTATCGCACTTATTACATACCCAATATATTTCCTGCTTTTGATTTATATGTTTCGATCTTCTTTTGAAACGGTATTCGCCTAGTATTATTATCGCGTTGCCCGCTTTGCTCCAAGTGTATCGAGGCACCAATCCATCTGATAACCAAAAATAAAAAATTAACAATTTTTTTTCAAGTACTTGCCGTGAAAAGTTACTGAAAAAATTAGAAATCGGATCATTATGATAGAAATAAAAAACAGAAATATTATATATAGCTTTTATTCATTTATAGAACTTATAATTTTCTCGAAAATTGTAAGAAGAAAAGAGACATCTTTTACTGAATTAAAAAAAAATGTTAGTCGATTTTTTTTCATCCTTCGCCATTTATTCTCTGATTAAATATATATGTTTATTAATAATATAATTTTTTTTTATTGTTATGTTTATTTTAAAAAAGTGAAAAGAACTAACCATTTAAGTCGTAAAGTAGTTAACAGTAGATGTTTTACAAAAATGTTTATGTATTTCATAATACATAAACATTTTCGGCAAATAAACATTTTATGGCATGTAAGCCAGGCTTTCCTCTTTCCCATCTATCCTTTCCCCAAAATCTGGTAGTTCCGATAGCGGATACTACATTGTCCTCCCCTTCTATCTGTATCCTCTAGGTTGGCAACGCATCTAGAACATCTCTGGTGTTGTAGATGTCATGGGCAAAGGTAGCCACTTACCATCAGGTGGTCCTTTTGCTCGTTTGCCATCCGTTATCCATTAAAAAAAAAAAAAAATTCGGTAATTTAACAATTATTTAACAATTTTAACAATTTAATTTAACAATTTAACAATTATTTGAGGCTCTAGATAAACATGCTCGAGTTTCATTTTGATTTTGATATTATTTATTATATTTAAAAAACTCTTATACATACGCCAATTATTAAAAAAAAAAGAAAAAAGTAAATTTCATTTATTTTTAATATCTAAATTCAATACACATAATTAGTTATTCTGTATGTTTTTTCAAACGCTTTTTTTGCATACCTTTTAACACGTATTTAATTGTGGTTCGCGAAAATGTTAAAATTTTGAAATTACGCTTTATGAAAAGTCAGGAAATTATGAGGAAAATAAATAAAATATAACAATATTAAATTTATTTATTAATTTTTTAGACACATATTCTTATAACAACGATTTCAGTGTATAAAGTAGAAAATTTTCTTAAAAAAGAAAATATACATATAATCACTTAAGTAGATTTAAAATAATTAAATGATTCAAAAACAAATGGAATCGATGAAATAGAAATCAATGAATGAATCTTTTCAAAATATTTTTATTTTGTATTAAAAATATTTTTAGTAAAAAAAGTATTAGTAATTTTAAGTAGTTGTATTTATTATTTTTGAAGTTTTAAAGTGTTAATTACACACTTAGGAAACGAAAAACATATTAAGAAACCGTATAAAAATTTGAACGCAGCGGGACTCGAACCCGCGCCTCTTGGAAACCGTCCAAGCGCTCTGACCACTGAGCCATGCGTTGGTGGCGTGGTGTTGTTCATGTATGTGTTTAGTGGTATTTATGCCAGATCATCAAATAATAAAGAAATAAAAAATATATATTTATTAATATTTTTTAAAATACAAAAATGTTAATGACAACATCTATCTATACTATATAAGTATACATAACAATTTTTTCATTACTATAAGAAAAAAATAAGTATATTGTGCCCCTAAACTAAAAAAAATATTGACTATAAAATAATAAAATCTAATCAAAATAAATCTAATTTAATTATCTAAAGAAAACAAGATTTATCTTTACTATATAAAAATAAGAAAGAATATAGACAATTGTATCTTATATTAATTTATAAAAGTATATAAAATATCTATTTCCAGTAGCACGTCCACCAGTTTCCATTCATTTTTAGGGATATATTTTCATTTTTAAAGATTTTAATACGAATTTTGATAATCACTTTCTTACACCCCTACGAAAACAGGAATATTAAAAGGGAACGGAGTGTCTTAACACTAGGTTCTCTGGTTCACTCTGCCTACTCTGCTATGTGCGGGATACAGCGTGAAGCTAAAAATAACTTTTTTACAAAACAATTGCACTATAGCATAGCAGGGTAGCAAGGCTCAACCCACCCCATTCGCTGCTTTCCGACTTTTCAATTTTGCTTTCCTACAACAACTATTTCTCCGTTCCCCACTTTCCGCCGAATTGAAGCATTACGTGCTGAGTGGCGGAACTCAACGCTGCTCTTTGTCTTGTTACCAAACCTAGGAAATGAAAAATTCCGTTTCCTGGACCCACAACCTGTCGCGTTTACAGTCGCACGCTTGTGCCTCTGCGCCACGACAGGCATTACAAAAACTATTATAATAAGAATATTTCCTAAAATTCCAATTTCGGTTCTGGAGAATGATATACAAAAAATCACGTCTGGCAAGAAATTGATTTCCTTCATAGGGAAAAAACATTTGTATCAGGCGTGAATAAGTTGATCAATCAAAATAAATTTTCAAGAATCATTTTTAAGTTTATGTTTTATCAAATTCTACTTTTATAACATTTAAGTACATTTTTATCTGGGAGAGTTTGGTTTCCTTGATTTTTTATATAAACTAAACTATGAATAAACCATAAACTAATCCCAATACCTATTAATATTTAAGAAAATATATATGCAAATCAACTTTGTAACATTCACGCCTGTTCTGGATATTACACAACTCAGGTAGGACTCACCTAAAGGACTCAAGAAAAGATGGTAGTGTTTAAACACTCGATTATCTACCCCCATCATTGGACACGATAATAAGGTCCCAAAATAATCCATTGGCACCCCATACTATATCAAATTATATAAAAATTATATATTTTGTATTGCATATATTGTGAGAATCTTAAGAATTATTATCTTGATTGTAATTCGTTATCAATGTACGTATTGGCCTAACCATTAACGGTTGCATACCCATATAAATACACTTATTGAACCTACACAACCTGCAATACGACCTAGTGGTCGCATCTATATGGCATACCACTTGATGTCCCTTGTTGTAGCTCCGGCAAGTGTATTCCGAGTGTTTATTCATTTGTATCGTGCGTTTAAAGAATAGCTTGCATGGTTCACAAGTCAGTATTCCGTAGTGTGATCCGGATACAATGTCACCACATATTGGACATAATTTTTGTGTTTCTGAAAGGTAATAAAAATATTAATTAGATTGTAATATAGATGCTATCCTATGATGATAATTGTAATATATTTATTAAGAGTCTTGTTGTCATAGTAACAAGTATTTTACGCTTTGTATGTCAAACATAAAAATATTGTTTTGTGGAGTCAAAAATATGAAATTAATTTCAATTTAAGTTATTAAAAAATATTCTTTATGTTTTATTAGCTTTTTTTTATTTTTTTTATATGTTTTAATTTTTTATGATAATTTATTTCATTATAATAAATATAATCATGTGTAGTATATAAGTATGTGGAGTATTTATTTTATTAATTTAATGTATATCTAACATTGTATATCATTACATGAAAGCACAAGACTATGAAACCGGGTAAAAATACTGAGCGTACCCCTCATGCACCGCCAATGCGAATAGTTGAAGCGGATGATCAAGCCCAATTGCCTGAACCGACAACCAAAGACCGCACGTCTTGGCGTATAAAAGTAAGGAGACCCGACCCTAAATAATGGGATAAGGGCTAGAAGAAGAAGAAAAATATTGGCATGGCAAATATCCACATAAATGTGGATACAAATAAACTTTAAGTGTACCAAATTTCATACTCTTCCGTCTATATGATTTTTGTAAAAATATATACAATTTTTTTTTCAAGTATTTTTTTGCTTCACGCTGTATCCCGGACATAGCAGGGTAGGCAGAAGGAACCAGAGAACCTAGTGTTAAGACACTCCGTTCCCCACTTTTTCCTTTTTACTAAACCTGTATTTATAGAGAAGAGATTCATCAATTCCTTGACAAGAGTGTTACTGAATTTCATAAAGATGGTATGACTTACTAATTAGTATATTCTTGCATATTTTAGTCAACAAAAAAGTCTTTATAGAATTCTCAATATCTTTTTTATTACCACAGATAAAGAAAAATATGATAAAAAATTAAATTTATTGAAAAATCAATGAATCAGCCTAATAAATAATTATAACATACTGTACAATTGAAATTCGTAATTCTTAAATAATAACATAAATTCAAATAAACAATTATTAGGTCTTTGTGGTTTAATATTTATCTTTATGATAAATAAAAATAATATAGCAAGGTTCAAAGAGACCTTAATGTTAAAACACTCCGTTCTCCGCTTTCCTATGAAGTTCAAGACAATGAGTTTTTTTTTAGCTTCACGCTATATCCCGTATACAGCTGGGTAGGCAGAGGGAACCTGAGAACCGAATGACACTGAGTTGACTAGCGTAAATCAACACTGCTCTTTGTGTTACCAGAGAGAATAAATTATTTTTTTATTGATCAAAGTTGGCAAACGAGCAGAAGGACTACCTGATGGTATGTGGTTACCTTCGCCCATAGACATTCACAAAGGAGTTGTAAATGCGTTGCCAGCCTTGAGGGTAAATGGAAGGGGAGGAGACAATGTAGTGACCATAGCAGTTCGCTATAGGAACCACCATATTTTGGGAAAAGGCTGGGTTGGGATACGGAAAACTATAATAATTTATTATATTTACCATCGCGATAATAATTAGATGTCTCAGTACGCCACAATAGATTTGTTTGATATTGTTAAATTATTTTAACTAGTGTCCCCGCTGACGCGTTAACAACGCGTTGCCTAGCAACGTGTATAAACATGGATGTCAGACCGTGGTAGTGTGTGTAACATTTATTTTATATATTAAATATATTTTTTATGCATTACTTTAAAAAGATATTTTCATTGTGCACTCGTTCGCTATATAAACTATAAGTGTACCAAGTTTCATGCTCTTCCGTCCGCGTAACTTTCGTAAAAAGAGGTACAAGGTTTTCGCTTCACGTATTAATATATAGATTTAATATAAAAATAATTTTACTTACGAATTTATATTGGGGAAGCCGTCATGACGCAGTGGGGTTGTGTCAACTGTTGACGAGAATGGTTATGGGTACAATTCCCACTCAGGGGAACGAGTATATATATATTTTTTCCTTGCTTTGGTTAAGACGAAGTGTGCAATATCTCGAATTCAGGCGGAAAGAGAATGGAGTGTCCTGACAAATAGGTTCTTAGCACATAGCTTTTTACATAGACAAATTTTAATACAATTAGAAGTTATTTCTTTAAAAAAAAAAGGACAAATTATAAAAATTATAACACTAATAATAATTTAAATTAATTATATTAGGCACAAGCGTGTGACTGTAAACGCGACAGTTTGTGGGTTCGATTCCCACTCCAGGAAATGTTTAATTTCCTGGGTTTGGTAACTAGGCGAAGCGCGGCGTTGCATTTCGCCACTCAGCACGTAATGCCTCAACTCGGCGGAAAGTGGGGAACGGAGTGTCTTAACACTAGGTTCTTCTTTTTCTCTTCTGCCTACCCTGCTATATGCGGGATACAGAGAGAAGCTAAAGAAGCTATATTAGGTACAATCTTTTAAATTATTAATTAACAAAATGAAATTACAACAACTTTGTACATAAAATAAATTTATTGCCCTTAATTTTAAAAACTTTATAAATTTTACTATTGAGAATCTAATACACAAGTAACTTAGATTACCAATTTCCGTCTATATAAAAATATTTCAAGAGGAGAATGAAGGAATTAAAACAAAAGCAAGAAAATCGACTTCAATTCAAATGTACTAAAACGTACCTAAACTTATTGTCCGATCTTAACTAAATTTAAATTACCTCAGAAAAAAAACCCGGATAAACCAATTCTTCAAATTTAGCTATAACAGCTAGTTATGTGTTATATATATTTGAAATGTGCTAATTAAGTCCTTTCCTTTGACACCCCACACGGTACCCATCAACGATTTTTTTGTTTTTATTCATGACCTTTAGAGGGCGCCATATTAAATTAAGAGTGACATCACATATCTAAGAACACTTGGAGTATCAATACCTATCTAACGCCACTTTAATTATATAAATCTGTCTAGAGGTTTGGAAGATATGAGGTAATAAAGAACATTACAAGCATACATGATACTCGCGAAAAACATAACCCTTCTCTGACAGTCGGTCGGTAAAAAAAGAATCATCGAATTTTTTTCGCCCAAAAACAGTTATGTGGTAACTTACATACATATTATACATAAAAAAATATTATCAATTCATATCCTTTTTTTTAAGTGGCTTCATTTAAAAAAAAAGGTATATAAGGAATTATAATGTATAAAAAAGACATTACAATAGAGCTGTTCTTAGAGCTTATACGCACTGTCGACTAATCGCCGGCAACTTGGTCGCCGGCGACCAAAACATAGGCAAATATGGCCAAAAGAAGGAGCCGTGCGACAGAAAATACAAGTATATTATAATTACGATTAGCATATTCGGCACTCGATAAGTTTCGAATAGCTCTATTGATTCTACTTTCATTTTTGAGTTTCGTAACACTAGTAATTTTTGTAAGCGACGTCCAATCGTTACGACAGTTGCTTGCAGTGTGAACGCTTCCATTTATAACCATGCTTCTATTGGTCGCCGGCGTTCGAGTCGTCGAGTTGCCCGGGCGACTCACGGCGACTGACAACCAAGTGTGTAACCACCCATTTAAACTATAGTAAGTTACAGTTGCCGGCGACTAGTCGACAGTGCGTATAAGCTCTTAAGGCTCATTTACACGGTGCAAGTTTCTTGTATTTTTTTTTTTTTATGGATACCGGATGGCAAACGAGCAGAAGGACCGCCTGATGGTAAGTGGTTACCTTCGCCCATGAACATCTACAACACAAGAGATGTACTAGATGCGTTGCCAACCTAGAGGATACAGATGGAAAGGGAGGATAATGTAGTAGTCCACTATCGGAACCACCACATTTTGGGGAAAGGATGGGTGGGAAAGGGGAAAACCTGGCTTACATGCCATCGAACCGGAACACATCATAAGATATTTGGCGGTTCGTCTTTGACATGATAGTGGTCGCGAGCCAGACGGAGGACGAACCTCCTACCACCAAACATGAGTATGTATACGTAAGAGCAATAATTGAATGCAATAATTGAAGCGCAATAATTGACTTTCAAGAACTGTATGCAACTGTTTACTCGCGGATATTAATTATAAAAATGAATGCAAAAAAACTTGCCTAACTATAGCAAAAATGTGACATGTTGTTTAGACGATGCAAGTCAATTATTGCTGGGCAAGAAACTTGCACCGTGTACATGAGCCTTTATTTTCAAAATTTACGCAAGAATTGAACTCACAACCTTCCCGCACATTAATTTATATTATAACATGAAATATATTAAAAATCTAATAATAAATATATACAAATTATTTTCTAGTAAAATTTTATTATTTACATTATACACACAACTTATACATATTATAAGTAAATTACTTATTTAAGAGGTTTAACTGTAAACGCGTATGGTTGTGGATTCGATTCCCGCTTAGAGAAATAATTATATTAGAATTACTTTCGTTTCTCCGCTCCTGGTTAGACTAAACCTTAAGTTACGCCACTTCAAAATCAAAACCAAAATATTCTTTATTCAAATAGGCTGTTATAAGCACTTTGGTCCATTAACAAAAGATAGTATTGTCAGTCCTAACGAAAGCTACCACCGGCTCAGAAGACAGTACTGCTGAGAAGAGCCTGCAAGAGACTCAACAGTTGTACTTTTTCAAATAAAATTTACAATAAATATACAACCATGATGAGCCTCCCGGGTGAGCGTCAACAGCATTTAATTCCACACATTAACATCATTATAGTATTTTTGGACAGTATAATATTGTTTTTTTTTTTTCAATAATATATTTATAATCGTAACTCGTGTCGAGTGTCTTAACACTAGGTTTTCTCTACCCTGCTCTGCGAGATACAGCGAGAATTTTTTTTAGCTTCACGTTGTATCCCGCAACCAGCAGGATAGGCAGAGGAAACCTGAGAACCTAATGTTAAGATACTCCGTTCCCCACTTTCCGCCGAATTGAGGCATTGCGTGCTGAGTGGCGGAACTCAAGGCCGCGCTTTGCCTCGTTACCAACCCCAGGAAATGAAAATACTAAACTATTACATTTACTGGAGTGGGAATCAAACCCACCACCTATCGCGCTTACAGTCGCACGCTTGTGATTCTGCGCCACGACAGGCGTTAAGCGAGAAGTAACTTTTATATATTCACTAGGGATCATGATTATGTATTTTATTCCTATATACTGTAACTCCTCCATATGTATGTATAACTGCTTTACATCCGAAGTAACTTCGTCTACTGCATTGCCATCTTGCTCTTTCATTTCTTGAATAATGTAGCGAGAATTTGTAGCCATCAACAACCATCATCGTCCTGTTGTTTCTTGATAGCATAAATGACACTGCAAAGTTAATTGTGATTAATCATATATTTTTAATATGATTTAATAAAATAGAATTCAATAGTTATATTTTCATGTAAAATATCCTAAAATAAAAATATATTAAAATGTTAAATTATAACTAAAAATATACATTATAGAAGGAAATAAAAACTATGAAATAAATCTGTGTTATTCAATCTATATCTATATATAAATACGTCAAGGAAAAACTCTGGATCCCCTTTTACGTAAATTACGCGGACGGAGGAGCATGAGTCTCGGCACACTTATAGTTTATATAGCGAAGGAGTGCACAATGATAATATTTTCTAAAAATAATGCATAAAAAATATTAAATTAATAAAATAAATGCTACACACAGTACCATGATTTGACATCCATATATGACTTTATATATAAAGTGACATGTACGTCACTACTAACGCATTTACGGGGACACTACTATAAGCTTACATATAGTTTGTTCAAATATTGGGCATGTATGAGAATCAAACCTGTACCTAATGTTTAGAAAGCAGAGACAGTAAATATTTTTTATGAAAACTATATGGTATATAATATTCTACAATATACCGTCTATATCATGAATGTTCGAATATGTTCTTATTATATATAGGAGTGTCCCCGTAAATGCGTTAATAATGCATTGCGTAGTGACGTATATGTCACTTTGTATAAACATGGATGTCAAGCCATGGTAGTGTATGTAACATGTATTTTATTAATCAAATATACTTTTTATGGATTATTTTAAAAAAATATTAGCATTTTGCACTCCTTCTCTATATCTATATATATAAAAGAAAGTCGTGTTAGTTACACCACTTATA
>JAKGSA010000124.1:16480-67439 GCA_033558755.1 Philaethria dido
GGTATGCTTTGAACCGAAGTTACAGCATTGCTTTTTCTCGGCAACTTTTTCTTTTTCGGGTAACGACATAGTCCCATGACAAAAGAAGACGATGTTGGGCCGTTAGGCTTTCACCAGGAATGACACTTACAGTTAGTAGGCACTTGCCTATATGACACCGTCTGGTCAGCTTGAATAATCTATTTGAGTTGAGTGGGACCCGCTCTTATACGTGATAAGGTGCTGGGAATTCTTTTGGAGAAGAACGTGTTCACGATATGGCCAAGTCAGACGCAATACAAGGTTCTCCCAGGCCATTTTCTCCCTCCGCATTGAGCGACCCATAACAAGGCTCACCGTGAACACGCTCATACGTGTCCCCAGTCCTGCCCACGTGGCGTTTAAGTCCCAGCTATGATTACCTCGGTAGGGAAGTGGTACATGCCAGGCGCGTAGCACCCCTTCAAACTGCTCCCAGAAGGACTCCTTTTCGGCGCAACTGCCCAACCGCCTGGGAGGCATAGAGCTGATCAGGTTGGTGATGACACCCTCAATCGGTACCACTTACCCGCATCAAACGATCCCGCGGCGACAGGTCGACTTCGAGAGACCACTTTGAGAGCTCTTCAGAGAGCACTACCACGCCACCGGTCTTACCCGAGGGCGACCCAGTGTATAAGCTGGCGAACCCTGTCCGATGTTACGGGACTTATTGCCTTTCGAAAGCGTGTTTTCCTGTGGAGAAGACACACACTGAACCCGACGTCTCACAGTACATCACCAAGAGTTCTCTGCATCGTCGGTTAGGGAGCCAATATTCCATGTTGCAAGCGGAGTTTCTTTCTGGGTACTTGCGTCTTTAGCCGTGCCCGTACGCCGCGGCCCAGCCCTTGCCCACTTATCGCAGGTGTGGGGCGTGTGCCTGCACGCGTCGTTTAACGGCGACGCCCTAGCCATACCAGCATTTTTTCTTCAGAAATCATTTCCATTTGATTGGCGAAGATTGGTTTTATTGGAGCGACTGCCATCGACCTCAAAACCCGTATGGGTAAAACAAGGGAGGATATGTCAAAGAAAGGAAAGAGAAGGAGATCAGGACAGGGGGTGCGCAATGAAAGGACACCACTTTTTCATGGATTGGATGATAGGGTATGATAGTGGTGGCTCGAGGATCGGGGTCGCATGCCCGTATGACCTAAACAAGTATCGAGGCAGATACTTGACAGGACTTACCACACCAGTACTATATATATATATATATATATATATATATACTCTGCTACCTGCTGCTGCTATATATATATATATCAAACACCTGTCATTTATTCGTGAATGTTTTCGTTTTTGCTGGGTTGCGTGCTAAGTATCACTTTATTCCAAAGGACACCAGCTCAATTTAATCCGAATAAAAATACCCGCTTATGTATCACATTGTTACTACTCCAATGGTATAGTAAGTAATAAAAAACTGCTGCATTTTGAAAACTCAAAGGTTAAGGACCTTCGGGTTTATAGGGGCCCCCGGGTTCATAGGAGCCTCTGGGGTCATAGAGAGCCCCGGATTTACACAGACCTCGGGAATCCGAGGGCCTCCGTAATCCGAGGGAATTTAGGGTCCCATGAATATGGGGCCCCCCAGAATTATCTATAATCAGCGCAAAAAAATGAGTCATAACTTATATTTTGTTGTTTATTATTCTTCAAATAGGAACCAAAATATTTTTCATTACTCTAATTTTTAAAATTAATTCTTTTAATTTTTCAAATGCCATAATATTTACGATACTTTCATTCTTTCAAAAAAGATGAATTTTTACTTTTTGGTTAGAAAAAAATTGGAATGAACGTCTTGTATCTTAAAAAGGCGAATTTTGGTTCAAAACCCATATCAATATTCACGCATATCTGTTTTTACAAATATATAATGAGATTGTTCTTAATATTAAAAAAATATAAAATCACTTACAAAATAATAATTAAATTAAATATATTATAGGATCATTTTAAAATAATTACAAGGAGATCTTACATGACAAGAATTAGTTTATACAATAAGCTGCCGATTACACAAAAATATAAAAAAAAATATATATTACTCGTAAAATAATAATTCGATTTATATTTCATTATGACTTCAAGTTTCCGGCAAGTTGCTTTTATCAACCAATTTAATTAATAAGTGAAATTCAATATAATAGAGTTAAAATCACGTTTTTGTACTAATTAGGTAAAATCTAAAATTTTCTTTATATGTTTAAAAAAAACTTATTCTTAACTTTCTTTTTTTTAAATTATACAATTTTTTTTTTAATAATTTCTTCTTACTAACCAGTACTTCTGTCTCCATATGACTACACAGTAGGAATATTTACAAGAGGCAATTGAATCGGTGAGTGTAAAAACAACATAAGTCCGGATTTTCAAATTTTGCAGGAGAACGAAAAAAATGTATAACTTTCCTTTCTATTCTAGTGTAAATCGTTTACGAATTTTTGCATTTTTTGTGACTTACGTTGTTTCTGCACTCACCGATTCAATTCTCCCGATGGTCAAAACAGTTATTTCATCACAGTTCTCTATAGGAATAAAATTACCGTACAAAAACTTAAATATCAAATAAGCTATGCTTAAAAATAATATCATTTGGATTGATTGCGTCTACTTCTAAATTCGTTAATTCAGTACTAAACTTATTTTTGTTGATAAGTAGTTCTGACGCATCATGGTTGTGCAAACCTTTTACTTCTACGATAATCGTCCCACATGTTTTCACTACGGCTTTGCAACATTTGTAGGAATGGGTGGAACAGGTCCATCTTATTACACCGTTTCTTGTAGAATGCTTGCAGTATGTGTATTTATTGTACACAATCAAAGGTTTACCTCTCATCGACTGTGTAATGAAGGCTTTACGTACTGTAAAATAAGCGTTTCATTAGTATAAGCTGTTAGATTTACTATTTATTTATTACATTCATTTTCAAGAATAATAAATATAAAGTAATCAAGTCTTAACTTAAATATATTCAATGTATTTATGTTTGTTTATGAACATGTCTCTCTACCTAACCTTAAGGTTGCCTGGCAGAGATCGCTTACAGCGATACATACATTTATTTTTTACTTATGTTTCGATTTGTTCTTTATAATATTGGTATGCAATAAAGCATATTATTATTGTTTAGGTGCTCTGCTTAGCCCATAAAAGGGCGGTTTAGCTAAGATTAACGAAATAAAAGATATATATTTTTTTAACTTCACGCTGTAGAACCAGGGACCCTAGTGTTAAGATATTCCTTCTCTTTTAACATTTTCGTACCCCACTTTCCACCGAATCGAGTGTTGCGTGCGGAACGGCAGAATTCATCGCCGCGCTTTGCTTAAAGAGATACGACATTCTAATGAGAAGAAATATATATTGTTTGCTTCATAATAATCCTATCCTTTCACACAGGAAAAAGCGTGAACCTGTTTTTCTTAATGAATACGGACAGTTCGCACTTAGAATATAAGCTGCCTTAGGTTAACTTACAATTGAATCGGTGAGTGCAGAAACAACGTAAGTCCAGATTTTCAAATTTTGGTGGTTTCTCTACTCAACACACGCACCTTGCCTTTCTAAACTAGTTTAAATCGATTACGATTTTTTGTATTTTTTGTGACTTACGTTGTTTCAACACTCACCGATTCAATTGTTGAACCGAACAGGATGTAAAAAGAAAAAACCATAAATATATGAAACATTATATTTAAATAACATCTAGAGAGCAATAAACACAAGTGCGTTAATACTGAACGATTATGCCACTTCATTTGTACTAGTTACTGACTATAAGGCAAGAGTTAAGAGATCACTATCATATATCACATGCTTAGCACCTTAGATTACACTGTAGTTATTATATTATTATCTAAATTATTTGTTCTAAAAATATATTTTTGTGAAAGGTAAGGTTTAATATTGCTATGTGATAATTAAAATATTAACTATTATGAAAACCGACTTCAAATAAAATGCACTAAAACACAAAAACTAAGTAGATGTTAACTAAATTTAAAGGAATCACTAGGCATTAGCTATTATTTTAAAAAAGTTTCATCGAAATTGGTTCACCAAGTAAAAAGTTATAAAATAACATACAAACAAAGTTAAAATGAGAACCTTTCTTTGTTGAAGTCGCTTAAATAATACGTATGTCTGTGCTTAAGTTAAATATTGCTAAGTCAAAAATATATTATGAAAAATATTTGATGTTTTGTGTAAAGCATAGTTAAGTTAGAAAAAATGGCGTAATTTAACAGATTTAAATTAAATTTTAAAGAATATGATATGAAAGAATACTTTATAGTTATGTATTAAAAGTTATTTTTTATAATACATACATTTCAAGAAATAGATATGGAAATGTAAGTATATACTTTTAACTAACATCTAATACAAGGAAAATATCATAAAATATATATATATATATATATATATATATATATATATATATATATATATATATATATATTTATTTATATATATTAATACGTGAAGCAAAAACTTTGGACCCCTTTTAACGAAAATGATGAGGACACAGGAGAATGAAACTTGGCACACTTAAAGATTATCTAAGGAAGGAGTGCAGAATGATAATATATTTTTAAAATAGTGCATAAAAGTTAAATTAAATTAATAAAATAAATGTTACAAACACTTCCATGATTTGACATCCATGTTTACATAAAGTGATATATGCGTTGCTAGGCATCGCGTTGTTAACGCGTGAACGGGGACACTAGTCATCATAAAACTTTAAATTATGAGTACGTTAAAAAACATCAAAATGAATGAAAAGAAAGCTGTGTATCAAAAGGTATTAAATAAAGTATTTGACTACTTACATATTAATATAATACAATATTAAAAGAAACATAAGAAAAGTTAAGCTGATAACAGACATCTGGATTTTTACTGATAAGGACTAACATCCCACACCTTAAACTACAAAAATAATAATAATAATTGTACTAAATACATAAAAATAGCTAAAATTTTAACAAAAAAGAACCGACTTCATATAAAATTCACAAAAAAATTACGAATTACTCAAAAACTCGACTTATCTCAACTAAATTTAAATCGGACCATATCGTATAAAAAAATTAATCAAACTTCGTTCACTCATACAAATAAAAAAATGCAATCAACTTAAGAACCTCATTTTTTTGAAATCGGTTATATAATAAAAAAAATAAAATTTTCATACAAAAAACTCAGTCGGCGGATGATTATGACAGTTTTTTGCATATATTAGTTTATTTAGTTCAGTATACACTCTCGCTGGGCAACCATGGTTGTTGTGAGTGTAACAGCTCCAGTACCACTTGTTCTCTACGTAGAGGTGCTTCGTAAATGTGAAGTCGCCAAGCCTTATTAACGACTCGCCGTCCCTCGAGTACATGAATGTCACTGAAAATTTGTTTATATATTAATAAAACGACAAAATAGGTAAAAAACATTAAAAATATATGTGTCGATGAGTATAGTTGAATATATATTATATTCTTTATTGCACATAAAAAAATACATTAGAAAAAGTAAATATAATTTTTAGTTCACAAAGGAGGAGTTATCTCTAAGAGAGATCTCTACCAGTTTACCGCAAAGAGGTGGATGAGAGTAAGTAACAAGCAGCAAGTTGGAACCCGAAAATAACAGAAAATAGAAAAAAAAATAAAGACAAAAAAAAGAACAAACAGTAATACAAAAATAGACCAGGAGAGGTTTGATCCATGTTTATACAAAGTGAGATATATATAAGGCTTATGGTAAAGAAAGCGGAGAACGGAGTGTCTGGACACTAGGTTATGTAGGAAACGGAGTGAAGCTGAAAAAGATTTAGAATATACATACCTATATATTTTTTGTAAATATCATCTCTTTATAATACTAAAATCTAATTTAAAAATCGTAGATAAGCAAGAACATATATTTATACTAGCTTTTTCCGGCCCGCGGCTTCGCTCTCTCGCATATAATTCGGCTATATCGCGCGACATGGTATGAGTAGCCCAGTCTCTTCCCAACTTAGACTATTTGTCAAATTTTCGCGATAAAATATCCTGTCCTTTCTCCAACTTCAGTTCTACCTTCATGCTACCGAATTTCATCAAAATCGGTTCAATAGCTTAGGCGTGAAAGCGTAAAGATAATGAGACAGAGATACTTCGCATTTATAATATTAAGTAAGGATTAGTAGTAAAAACGGTTATCAATAAAATTTTATCATAAATGTACTGAGATTTATTTATTAATTTTTTAAACAGATAGCAGCATATTCTAAAAGTAGATACATTTTAATAATATTTAAATTTACTTTTAGAATATTTTGAATGAATCTGTTAAAATTTCTCTTTAGATTACCTAAACATCAAGTTTCTTTAAAAAGAGAAGCAATTAAAAATGAACAAAAGAAACCGACTTCATATAAAATGCACTAAACAGTTGAAAAATATTATTACAAATAACTCAAAAACTACTGCAGATTTTAACTAAACCTAAATGAGACCACATCATAATCACTAGCTATCATATAAAAACTCATCAAAATTAGTTCATCCAGTAAAAAGTTAACGGTAACACACAAAAAAACAGTCGAGTTGAGAACCCCCTCCTTTTTTTTTAAGTAAGTTAAAATTCAACGGTAATAACGTGTAACAGGTTATCATACAACTGTTGTATATGTAATATTACAGGAGAATAATAACACACAAAGAATTAATTTAAAACCTTTATTTCGTTTATCAAATATGATAAATAACATTGTAAATAAAAATTCGTATTATTTCATTATTTTTAGATACATACATAGCTTCACATATAGCAGGGTAGGCAGAGGGAACTTAGTGCTAAGACACTCCTGCTGTTACCAAACCCAGGAAAATGAAAAATTCAATTTCCTAGAGTGGGAATCTAACCCACAACCTGTCGAGTTTACAGTCGCATGCGTGGTCCTCTGCGCCACGACAGGCGTATTGAAATATTAACGAAATGCATTACAATTAAAAAAATATAGTATTCTTGCATTGTTACGTCTGATATATAATAATTTCTTTATTATTCTATGTTTGTACTTTACACATTTTTTTTAAATTCCATTACCACCATAAGTAACAGAAATTAAAAAAAAAAAATATATTAAAAAAAATATTATTAGTTATAAAACTAAGCTTATAAGACTCAGAGGTTTTAAGCTTATAGACTTTAGTCTGTTCATTTTTCCTAAGTTAACTTTATAAATTGAAATTTACTTATTACAGACCAAGCAACAAGACAAATACATTTTGACAACCTCCTTGGATATATTAACATATCTCTTTTTAATATTTATATTAAGATCATTTAAATCATTGTGATTATGCAACAAGTGCATTGCGTGTAACACACCGAAAAGTTCCTGTGACCGAATATAATATTTTGTACTATTGTATGCGTCCTTCGGTTTCACCAATCTTTCTCTTCCATTAGCTTCAATAAAATCAAAATTTTCCAACATTGAGTATTCATGATAGTTTTTTGTTTGTTTATTTTTTATATTTTTTACCTCATCTATAATGTTTTGGTATTCAGCTTCGTTTAAGAAGGTAATGCTATCGGGTTTCTTACGCCTTATTAACTTTACCAGCTTTTCGTTGAATTCTCTCTTCATTGTTTGAACCTTTTGTGCTGAAAATAATTTTTTTTACTAATTACTTTACATACAATTTATAATATTTTAAATTATATTTTTTAGGACATAATACATTTTTTTTTTATATTTAGGCTTACTTAAGGATTAATGATTTTTTTTATATTTTTTTAGTATAATCAAATAAAACTCCACAACCTGTACCTATTAGGTGGACATAATTTTATTAAGCACTGACTTGTGACTTATATCTAAATACATAATACTCAAAATATATTTATAATAACAATTAATTAACCCTTAAATGCATATTGACGTAAAACTGAAACATACCACTAAGACGACTATGGAGTCGTCATATCGTCACAGTCGTCATACATATTTTTATTTCTATCTATGTCTCCTTGCATTAGAACGTACATGTGTACAAGATATATTTTTTTCAATAGGGCAGAATAAATAATGCATTTAAGGGTTAATATTAACTTTTTATGTACAACCAGTGTTTTTCACTCCAAGCATGAATGTACCTAATATATAAAGATCAAAGAAGAGAAGAGGTTAAGAAGAGTCAAAGTTGAAAGAGTTAAGCACGAATAAAGATATTAAAAAAATAAAGGTTATGACTAAAGATTTAAATAGAAAACCTTTTTAAAAAAAGTTAATTAAGATTTTAACAAAAAAAATGTACTAAAATTAAAATCATTTCGAATCATTTAAAAATTACTCAATTAAATGGAACTACAAAAGAAGCATTAACTATCAGTTAGAAAAAAGAAATTCGTCCAGTAATAAATCATAAAAAATATAATAAAATGAGTACTTTTTTTTTGAAATCGGTTAAAACTAAATTTCCTTACTAAATTTTTACATAATGGCCCGATTTCATTGTGTAATATGTAGGTGCCTTGTGATTGTGTGTAATATTTAAACAGTCTATAGTTTCATCTGGATGCACACGAACTTTTGCTTTACAATTCCTGGCTCTATTGGTGCAACACCAAACGTAAGAACGGTGGTGTGTTCTGCTAAAAGTAAATCCGTTTAACATTAGGAGCCGAGCACCACGGAAGGTATCTATAAATCTGTGGTCTGTTTCTGAAATTTAGAGATAATTAATATAAACTTTGTTGCACTTGAAAAATACAAAAAAAATAATATTAGAGAGTAGTAGCAACGGTGATTTATCTCTAAAAGAGGTGTCTTCCAGCGAATTGAATCGGTGAGTCCAGAAACAACGTAAGTCACAGAAAATTCAAAAAGTCGTAATCGATTTAAACTAGCTTAGAAAGAAAAGTTATACACTTTTTTCTCCCTCCAGCAAAATTTGAAAATCCAGACTTACGTTGTTTCTGCACTCACCGATTCAATTGTGACAAGTCCGCAAAATAAACAGTGATGGTAAAAATTAAAACAAACACAGGCTATTTAAAATATATGTATACACATACATATATATTTACATAAATATATGTTAATTTTTCTTTTAGTTTCACGCTTTATCTCGCATATAACATGGTAGGCAGAGAGAGAGCTAGAGATCTTAGTGTTAATACACTCCGTTCTCTTTTAACATTTCCGTATCACACTTTCCGCTGAATTGAGACATTGCTTGCTGAGTGGTGGAACTTATCGCCGCGCTTTGCCTTGTTACCAGAACGAGGAAATGAAAATACTTGATATAATTTAATATTTTTATTTCCTGGAGTGAGAATCGAACCTACAACCTGTCGTGTTTACAGTCACACGCTTGTGGCTTATGCTCCACGGCACTTATTAACACATTATAAGTGATATAAATGACAAAGCAAACAGGACATGGTTCATTTAGGTCTACCTTAATAAACTTTAAATTTCAAGCAATAATAAAATTAATTTAACATCGAAGTTTTTTATTTCTGTAGCAATATTAAATACAAGAAAAATCAAAATATACATTCTGCATACATACTCAATATATACAATTAAAAATCATTTATTTTTAAGGAACAACCAGTAATTTAATACTCAATAATATAGTTAAAGTTGAATTAAATTAAATTAACTTAAAATTGCTAAACATATAGTAATAAAAAGTTTAACTTAAAACGAAAACAAAATAAAAAATATTACGAATAACTCAAAAATTACTTATTATATCTTAATTTAACTTAAAAGAGACCACTTCAGAAGCACTAGCTATCATATAAAAGAAAAATCATCAACATTAGTTTACCCAATAAAAAGTCATACACACATAAAAAACAGTCGAATTGAGAACTTCCTTGTTTTGAAGTCGGTTAAAATAATTAAAAGTCTTATACCTACATTTTTTATTAATACAATACTTTGAAATTGAAAAATAATTTTCTTACTAAACTTTAACATAATAGCCCGCTTTAGTTGTATAATATGATGGCGGCATATGGTTGTGGATGGTATTTATATATTTAATCGTTTCATCTGGGTTCACACGGACTTTTGCTTTGCAACGCTTGGTTCTATTGCAGCAGGACCATACGTAAGAGTGGAGACAAGTTTTGATAAATGTGAAACCGTTTAACATTAGGAGCCGAGCACCTCGGGCGGTGTCTATAAATTTGAAATCCATATCTGAAAATAAGACATAAGTTAGATAGATAGCTACACATTTTTTTTACACTTCACGCACGTAATAGGGTAGGCAGAGGGAACTAGAGAACCTAGTGTTAAGACACTTCGTTCCCTTTTAACATTTCCGTTCCCCACTTTCCACCGAATTGAGGCATTGCATGCTGAGTGGTGGATCTCAACGCAACGCTTTGCCTTGTTACCAGAACGATGAAATGAAAATACTAAATATTATTTAATATTTTCATTTCCTGGAGTGATAATTGAACTCACAACCTGTCACGTTTACATTCGCACACTTATACCTTTGCGCCACGACAAGCCTCGAAATAATACATTTTACAAGGAAATAAAAAAATTACAAATAGAAATAGAAAATGTGAGCGTAATAAGAATTTATTTTTAATTAATATTCTATAATTTAGTTATTTTTAATTGATAAGGGCATGCACAACATTGCCTGTAATATTTCTGTCTTCATCACCTTTAATGTTAAAGCATTAAAGTCTACCTGTCTGATAAATTTAGCTTATTCGAGGAGACCAAAATAATTTTCCAATACTAATTAGTGCTTTACTTACTTAGGCTGATATAATTATATCAGCCTAAGTTTTTGGAAATTGAAATCCCAAAATATTGTGAAAAAAATCTTACCTAAAACTGAAAAGCTAAATGAAAATAAAACTATACGATTAGCAAGAATCAATTAATTATAATTTTAAAATGGCCATTATAATTCTTGAAATAAATTACATAGTATATATACATTTACACAATTTTACAATATTATGAAAAACAATCTCGATATATAGGCATCAATAAATGTTTAAAAAAAAGTAGCTTCACGCTTTATCCTTTATCTTCATTACTGCATTTCACCCTAGCGCGGCGTGGCCTTACCAGGGCCGAGATATGGAAAAAAATTATAATCCCCCTAGCAGGGGCGAGGGGTGAAAAATTTTAAAAGGTAACCCTGTAGATTTAGGGAAGCCGGTATACTTATGAAAGCCAGTAAATTTTGGGGAACCCGGTACATAGAGGTAAGGCGATACATGAGCCGTAGATTTTGAAAGTGAGACACCTCCATTTTGTAAAAAATAATAATTAAAGCTGAATCTTATTACAAATTAATATAATTTTATGTTTTTAATAAAAAAAAAGCAATAACATAAAATTGAGTTGTGTCACTTTCAATATCAACGGCTCATATATAGATGACGGTATAGCATGTTAAAGTTTTTGACAATTTCACTCGGAAATTTTACTGGCGAGCTTTTTTTAGCTCTCATACTTTTCTTGAGCTTGCCTTTTTACAAATTCATTCTCAATTTTTTTAGTATCCCGTATCTGATTTTTGTCATTAACAAAAGATAAGCCGGTGGAAACCGTGTTATATGGACGCTTCGCCACTGCCCTCAAGTAACAACCGAGCTTACAATCATTTACGGTATGTGATTTAATAGCATTCTACGTAATTTAATAATAAAATATTTAGAGATAAAGGGCGAAGCTAAGTTATTTAATACAATACTTTAATGTAATTTAACCATTTCACCGGTTTTCGTTCTAAAATACATTGGCGGTGGATGATTATGTGTCAAGTTATAATACACGATGGTGTTAGAAGCGTTCATCCGTACTCTTGCTTTACACCGGGTGGACTTTCCTGAGCAAGTCCATATGTAGCACGATTTGTTAATCCTTGAGAAAGTGTAGTCTTGAATCACTAATAGATATCCTCCCCGAGATGATGATATAAACTCATATTTTATACCTAAAAAAATGATAAATTAAATATTTTAAATACTATTAAGTAATATCAATTAAGAAAGAGAAAATATTTTTTTTTTTTTTTGGATAACGGATGGCAAACGAGCAGAAGGACCACCTGATGGTAAGAGGATACCTTCGCCCATAAACATCTACAACACCAGAGATGTTGTAGATGCGTTGCCAACCTATACAGATGGAAGAGGAGGACAATGTAGTATTCCGTTCTCGGAACCACCATATTTTCGGGAAAGGATGGGTGGGAATGGGAAAACCTGGCTTACATGCCATCGAACCGGAACACATCATAAGATATTTGGCGGTTCGTCTTTGACATGATAGTGGTCGCGAGCCAGACGGAGGACGAACCTCCTACCACCAAACAAACTCAATAATATAAATGATTTGAATTTTGACTTAATATTACTTAACAGTAATATTAAGTATTATAAGTAATAATAATATATTAAGTAGGCAACTATAATACTTGGACCGTCTTTGGGAAAAAAAATTATATCTTATTTCCTTAGCTTAGTTAAGTAATATGAAAATATTGTAAAAGTTGACAAAAGGTACGGACCACGTGTGTAGTGATCAGAATAAAAAAATACTTTCAATAATAAATTTCCTTTTTTTGCTGTTTTATATTCAGAAATATAGTTACATATTATAATTTTAAGCTAATTCTTAATAAATTACAATTTAAATAGAAATCGTTTTATGGTTGGAAAGTTAGACTTTTACTTACATTAGGAGAATATTGAAAAAAAAAAAAATATAATAAAATCTTATTTTTTATTCACAAATAACACTAAACTAAAATAATAAAACATTTTCACTATAAAAAAAATCGTTGAAAAAATATGCCTTTCAGTGCACATATCGATAACTCCAAAAACATAGAGTTGAGATATACTCGTACATACATACGTAGCTTCACGGTGTATCCCGCATATAGCAGGGTAGGCAGAGGGAACCTAGTGTTAAGACACTCGTTCCCCACTTTCCGCCGAATTGGCATTACGTGCTGATTGGCGGAACTCAACGCCACACTTTGCCTTTGCGTTACCAAACCCAGTAAATGAAAAACTCCAATTTCCTGGAGTGGGAATCGAACCCACAACCTGTCGCGATTACAGTCGCACGCTTGTTCTTCTGCGCCACGACAGGCGTTGTTGTTGAGATATGATAAATATATTGGATTTTCATCAAATGCCCTTTATAATATAGATTGAAATAATTAACAAAAATATACCGTTGAATGTAATATTAGCAGATATGTTACATTCAATGGTATATTTTTTTCTTTCTTTTAGCTTCTCGTTATATCCCGCACAAAGCAGGTTAGGCAGAGGGAACCCCATTTACACAAAATTAATAAGAATAATAGCAATTCAATCTATTCAGCGGAAAGTGGGCAGCGGAAATCTTAAGAGAACACAAATTCTCATGTAGTACTTGAAACACAAGTAACGATCATTTTTAACCGAAATTAAAAAAGAATGATGTTCTGGTATCGAATTTGACTATATTTTTTTGTGTGTTACCGCATAACTTTTTACTGAATGAACCAATTTTAATGATTATTTTAAATAACATAGCTAGTGCTTTTAAGGTGGTCCCATTTATATTGAGTTAAGATCTGACAAGGAGTTTTTGAGTTATTCGTAATGTTACTTGGTGCATGATATTTGAAGTCGGTTTCGCTTTTTATGTTAAATTTTCAATTATATAAAAAAAAATATCTACCTACTTATATACACATATATATATATACCCATCTACCTAATGATTATGATTTGCATTATACCTTGTAATATTACTATACTTGTCTAACACTACTCTAGCTTGACATCCTCTCGATTTCCGTTTCGAGCAGTACCAGCATCTTGCCTTCCAACTGTCTGAGAATGAATAATTTTGAAACCATAATACTCTCCCACCGCCCGGTTTGAAATATATTTGGGATACATGCTTCTCCAGTGAATAGAAAAATTACATTCTAATTAAATCAATACAATACTTTTCTTAGAAAAATAAAAAGCGCTTTCGAATCCCGCACATAGCGTAATCCGTTCCTCCAATTTAAATATATATTTGACCAAAATTATTTTATTATTTTATTATTGAGGCAGTAGTGCACACAGAGGCACAAAAATCTGCGAATGTAAAAGTGAAGGTTGTGGGTTCGACGCGCAGCAAGAATTCCACCACTCAGTGGGGAACGGAGTGTCTTAACTCTGCCATCGGGTTTCCTCCGCCTATTCTACTGTGTGCGGGATACAGCGTGAAGCCAAGAAAAATATATATTGCAAAAATTGGCCTCCATAATCATTATCTTACTCTCACATTTCTTGCCCCTTGTTCGAAAGAAAGGATCCTCTTAGTCAAATATCACCTCAACCATTTAGGAATACTCCTGCTTCTTGTGAAATGGAAACCATTGACACGTTTATATATATATATATATATATATATAGGTGATATAGATATATATATATAAGGTTATAAATATATATAAGGTGTGAGATCGGAAGATTAATTTTCTCTCTCTTAAGATCTCAGCACAAATCCAAAGTTTAGTTACTTAAAAAAATAATCTTTAAAAATGCTCTCTCCCCTTTGTGAGCAAGTTATATAAAAATAGAGTATGTAGCTATTGACAACATTTTTGAATTCTGGGCACTATATCTCTATTATCATAATTAACTTAACTCCAAGTTATATGCATGAAGAGGTTATCAACTGTGGACGGAGGCGCGAAAAGAGGTATGCAGATCGCAGCGTTTGGCGCTCCTTTTCTGACTACCCCCTAGGGATAAAAATGTGAAGCCAAGTAAACTAAATAAAAAAATTACTTTATTGAAATGTCAAAAAAATAAACTTTGAAGCCATCATGGCGCAGTAGAAGAGCGTCTTACTGTTAACAAAGTTACAAGTAGGTTAAGGTTATAAGTATTAAATAGTATTGATTTTTTGATAAGAAGTAGACAACAAAATACTTGAACTCTCTTTGGAAAAATGTTATCTTATTTCCTAGGTTTAGTTAAGTAATATGAAAATGTAGTGAAATTTGACAAAAGGTACGGTACCATGTGTCCGTAGTGATCAGAATAAATATTATAAAAAACAAAACGCCTGTCGTGGCGCAGAGGCACAAGCGTGCGACTGTAACAGGTTGTGGGTTCGATTCCCACTACAGGAAATGGAATTTTTCATTTCCTTTTTTATTTCCTTTCCGCCACTCAGCACGTAATACCTCAATTCGGCGGAAAGAGGAGAACGGAGTGTCTTAACACTAGGTCACCTCTGCCTATCCTGCTAAATGCGAGATACAGCGTGAAGCTATGTATGTATGTATATATGTAAAAAAACCGTAATTGCTTATAGGTTCAAATCGCACTTAGGAGAATATATATAGCAGACAAAAAGCTGCGTTGAGTTCCGCCACTCAACACGCATTGTATCGATGCTGGCGGAAAGTAGAGAGCAGTGTCTAGGATTCTCTTGGATTATTTGGATAAAATAATACATATAGTAAAACAGTTTGAAGTACAATTTTATTTAACACTTCGTCCTTACAAGTGTTGTGATATAAAAAAACGTTTTTACAAACAAATTATTTGTATTCTTAACCTTTTCATATTAAGGCTGCGAATTAAATAAAAGCTTAAAATAAAATGATCTTTAAGAAGTAAAATTATTACGAATAACTCAAAAACTACTACTCGTCCAATCTTATCAAAATTTAAATGAGATCACATCAAAATTATTAGCCATCAATTGTTACCCAGTAAAGAAATAACGGTACTTTTAAGGAATTGAGAACTTCCTCCCCTTTCTAAATCAGTTAGTAAAAATAACATAAATTACTCAAAACCTCTTTACACTGCTTTAGCCCAAACTTCATAACTAACACCAAGATTTTTTAACAAAAAAAAGAAAATTCTAATCTAAATTCTCGGCGGAAAAAGTGTTGTTGTACGGAGTGTCTTAACACCAGGGTCTCTCTGCCTAATTCCTTTCCTTCTGCACATGCAGGATACAGCGTGAAGCCATGTATGTATGTGCAGCTCAAAAAAAAAGAAAATCGACTTTTGAAAAAAATGCATTAAAAATGGCACTATGACGAAAATTTAAAAACTATTTGTCATATATTAAATATAAATGGAACCACATCAAAAACCACTAACTGTTATATATATAAAAGAATCACCCAGGAAATCTTGGTTCAGTCAGTAACAATCTCTTACACGGTAAAATAATGTAATTCTGTAAAGAAATTAGTAACCTTACTTTAAATTACTTACGTAAATGTCACAAAAAAAAAGTAGTAAATATGATACTAATCACAGTCAATATGTTTTTTTTCTATATAAGAATTACTTCAATAAAAAATGACACTTTAAATAAAAGTATATATTATATATATATATATATATATATATATATATATATATATATATATATATATATATATATAAATAAAGTAGGAGCGTCTGTTAGTAATATTAAAATAACCGCTTTTAACTACTTGCATATTAAGAAGTAAAATTATTACGAATAACTCAAAAACTACTCGTCCAATCTTATCAAAATTTAAATGAGATCACATCAAAATTATTAGCCATCAATTGGGTTACCCAGTAAAGAAATAAAGTAGTACTTTTAAGGAATTGAGAACTTCCTCCTTTTCTAAATCAGTTAGTAAAAATAACATAAATTAATTAAACAAGCCACTTAACAATGAGGCTTTAAACTTCATAACTAATAATTAAGACTAACAAAAAAAAAATGAAAATATATCTACGATACATACATATACCAGGAAAATATTTTTTACCATTTTTGTCTATTTCTCGGTTTGTTTGTTCCGACTAATCTCTGAAGTGGCTGAACCGATTTTAACGGAACTTATAGTGGCAGGTAACTCATGTAAGAAGGAGTAACTTAGGCAACTTTATATCTCCACTAATATTATAAATATGAATATAAGTTTATTTGTTGCTCTTTCACGTCATTGTACACTACAATATGTACTATGGTCTGACATTGACCATGCGAGCGAAGCCGCAGGAAACAGCTAGTTTTAAAATAATATGCTAGAAAATGACATTTTGATGAAATTTTCATTCTACTTTCCTATTAGTATCTATTAAATTGAGATATGGATGGATATTTGTTACTCTGTCATACAAAAACTATTGAACAACGCATATAAAATTTTACAGTGACATAACTCACATATTAGAATAACACATAAGCTACAATTAACGTAATTTAGTCAATATAACAATAGATAAATTCAATTCGGTCTATTATAATTATCATATCACAAAATAATAACTTAATAATTTGACACTTTGAGTATTATTATAAATGTTAGCCTAATGGATTACCGTTTTGTGTAGCTAGCAGCTAGAGCGTGAGGTTTTGCAGTAATCTAATTTAAAAATTTCCCGTAGAATCCAATTTTTGATTTCACTTAGACAATTTCTAATATTGATGAAGTGCTTATTAATTTAAAAAAAAAAGAGAAAAAAGAGAAAAAAAAAGGAGTCAGTCGGTGAGCTTAAGATACAATTAGGTAGTCTATTTAAGTATGCACACGTAAAAAAAAAACAGAAACAAAAGGCACGGGCAAGTGCGAGCCTGTGGATGTAATTTAACTCATAATATATATATATATATATATATATATATATATATATATATATATAATGAAATCAAATATAGTGCCTTATGGTACAGTCAAAAAGACAAAAGTTTTCGAAAAACAAGGGTCTATTAATGAAGTAATATGACCCCTTTGAAAGAACAGAAAGTGTCGCGAAACAAACACAAACAATGATTATTCAGTAGCATTTCTTTGTTAGCTTCACGCTGTATCCCGGAAATAGCAGGGTAGGCAGAGAGAACCTGAGAATCTAGTGTTATGATACTCCGTTCTCTAAATATTTACGTTCCCCACTAACATTGTACAGTTTCGTTTGCATTTGACATTAAATACCTCAATACACTAGCATACTTAGCAGAGCTAGTCCTTAATTTTGTCTCAACTTAATATACTGGCCATCAGATCGCCTATACATAACCGGTGGACTGTGGTTATGACAGATCTGATGGAACACTATATTCCCGTAAATGTTAAAACGTACTCGCGCCGTACATTTATGTGAGCTGTTCTTTTTACTACAGTTCCAATAGCGATCGTCGGTTCCGGTCTGGGAAAATAAATAATTGTTTATAAGCATCATTAGCCGTTTCTTATTTATCACCTGGATGAATGTGTATGTTAAACCTGTAAATTGAAAGGATAGTTACCATTTACCTTAGTTAGTTGAAAATTAATTTTGGAAATGTTACTTACAAAGAAAAACACCCTTCAATAAATTTTAAGCATTGTGTTTTAAATGGCGGAACCCAACGCCGGACTTTGTCTTACTATATCACCGAAATGAAAATTTATTCAAATATAATCATTCTTTTAATGAGTATCGAACCCACAACCACGTTTAGTGCTAGTCACTGTTTCAATGCGCCATGGTAGTGGCTTCGCTTCCATATATAAAATATGAATATATCAAAATCTGACTAAATATTTTGGGTTGGGAACATGAGAAACAGATAAAGTTTTAGTTAATTACCTCGTTCCAATAATCTTGCAAATTGAAAAAATGAAATTAATAAAATAAAAAAGAATCATATTTTATGTACCATCCTAAAGTTAAAAACAGCGAAAAGTAGTAAAAACATCTTTATTTAAAATTTGTTAATATATTTTACTAAGTAGCATGGTTGTTATTATTTACACCCCTAATTAATTTAAAAATTAGATAACGACTAAGAAATCCAACTGAAGAAATCCAACAGCAAAAATCCACTGTTGCTGAGTGACTAACAGAAAACGCACTAACATCACTAACTGTTACGTAACGTTACTGACAAGAATAAGAGATACTGATAGAAAATACAAAATAATCAAATACGGCAAAAAATATATAAATATTATGGCAAGAATCATAAAGTCCACGCAAATTGTTAAGACCAAATAAAGTAAAAGATAAAATCGCTAAAATTACATAACTAATATTTTAAAATAATGAAGACTTAAACAAAAAAAAGGAACCCATTTTAAAACTAAAGAAACTAAATAAAGTGCAATTATTAGTTAATAAAGTGGAATTATTAAGAAAAAAATACAGTTATTACGAATAACCCAAAAACTAATTATTAGATCATATCTTTATTTAAATGGCACCATTTGAGAAACATGAGCTATCATATAAAAAAAGAATCATCTAAGTTAGTTCACCTAGAAAAGTAATGCAAAAACACATTTAAAAAATACAATCGAAAAGAATACAATTGAATTTTTACTCGGTTAAAAAATATAAATAGTAAGGCAAGAGTCATGAAGTCCACGCAAATATACTTGCGGGCACGAATCCATTAACAAATAAAATAATTACTACAGAAATAGACTTGCATCATCAGCACTTGTATCAGTTAGATTTTATTTATGTACTTACTGGCGTAAATAGATTGTTAAGTCGAATTGTAGGTATATATATAGGTAGGTATATACATTTTTTTAAATATTAATGGATAAAAAATCAAGCGCAATCACTTCATATCAATCAGATAAAAAGTATCTAAAGATCATGAAAACAGTAAACATTAAAGATAAAAAAGCCGGGCTTGAAAAGTATATTTTCACGCTTTCATGCCTTGAAAATACACTTTTCACGCTACATACAGAGATAAACGATATTAAAATTAAATAAAAAAAAATACTTAACATTATACTTAAATAGAATCAAACTAAAATGAGTATTGTGATCTTAAAAACTACACTACTGAACAGTGGCGAGGGTTGAAAAATTTTAAAGGTGAACCGGCAAATTTATGGAGGCCGGTATATTTAGGGAAGCCGGTACATAGAGGTAAGCCGGTATATATAGGTTCGACCAGCACGACGGTATAGGTTAAGCTTTCGTTGAGCTTGTTTTTTGCAATGTTACCCAAAAATTTTAAATACCAAATATTGTTAATTATTGTTAATTGCCATCTTCCCAAAATTCTTCGTTTTTTCATTGGCGTCCCTAATCTACTAGTGAATCTGGCACTTATTTATTGTAATTTCGAAAAGGTAAGCCGATGAAAATCGTGTTATATGGACACCTCGCCACTGCTACTTATCTTATTACATCTTTATAGTTTAACATATAGCCATCTCGTTGTTTGGCAAAGTAACTGCGGTGAGTGATTATGTTCCCAAGTTAAGTGGAAACGTACTGCAGATTTCATACTATGCCGGTGAACCCTAGACGAGCTTGGACACTTTTTATCCTGGCTGCCTTTCTGCAATGCGCAACCCACATCATCGATCATGTCATCTGTAGTTTGGGCGTGAAAGTGTACTTTGCAGTAGGTAACAACGGCTTTTCATATTAACGACTTGCATAGTTTCAAAAAGAATAACTCTGTAATGGTTTATTATGATTTTATGTAATATCTCTCGTTTAATATTATTTTATACTAGTAAGTTTTTTTTTTTTTATTGTAAAATATATTATGTATAAAAAAATAAGCAATTATGCTTAAGTCAAATAAAAACTGTATTTCCGTAATTTATTGGACAGTATGTAAAATATATACACAGCTTTTGCAGTAAATGATAATTTTAATCGATATAACACAATATATATGAAATACAAATCGAATACACAAGCCACTACCAATTGTTAATAACTTCGGCTTAGGTACATCACTCTGGTAGGCCAAAGAAAAAAAAAGAGATAAAAAAAAAATCGATTATATTGTTATATTAATATCGATATATAAGCAATATTATTATATTAAAAACAACTAATAACAGTTACTTATTCTAATCACAGTTTTACACTAATAACAGTTTTGTTTGTTTTGTTTTATATAAAAACAGCATTTTATTATTTTCATTACATGGTCTTTTTTTATGTGAACTTCAAAATAATCATAGAAAAAGTCTTAAAGATTGAGAAGGGTGAGAAGTTCGGAGCAGCACCTGGAATTTGCGACTCAAGTGTAGGCTAAAGAGACCCTTTTAAATGCACTTTTAAATGGACAGTAAAGGCAAGCCATTAAGACTTGCTTCCACTGTCCACTTACTACCTTAGCAAACATTACTAACCTTACCAAATTTATAATACATTAAAAGCTACTAATTTTCAAACCACACTAACGAAATTTTATTTCTACAATTTCAATAAACTTAATAAACATACATAATAAAGTAGCTAATTTTAAAATTTTGATACCTTAATATATGTAAACAAATAATTCATCTTATTTAAGTACAGTTTATTTAAATAAATTAAATGTAATAAAGAAACTCATAAGAAGAATTACAAATTGACAAAGAATATAGAGATAAAAATAAAGGAGCGAAACTCGATAGGCCTGTTACAGACTGAAAACTTCGGAACAGCGCCCGGTATTTGTAAGCCAAGTGTAGGCTTGAGAGGCCCTTATATATGTAAATGCACATTAATTGTTGCCTACACTGTCTAAGAACATCTCCCTACCTAACCAAATTTATAATATATGAAAAGCTATGAATTTTGAAACTACACTAATGAAATTCCAATCGATGTAACAAATATAAGAATGTAAATAATTTTAAATTTCGATACATAAAATATAATTTAACAAATAATTTATTTCAATGAGGTTTAGGCTTAAGGGGCCCTTTTTAAGTGGACATTAACAGTTGCCTCCAATGTCTAAGTACCTTCACTACCTTCCTATTTAAGCAAAATTAAAATTTGTGTAAACTACACTTGACGAAAATTAATTTCTACAATTTCGTAAATTAAAAATTTATACTAAAAAGTAAATATTACCTGTCTTATAATAAAAAAACATATATTAATTCTAAATACATTTATATAAATGAGAAAATATCATTTACATCTTAACAATAAATATGAGATTTTACAATTTTTGGTCTCTTTGCAACAAACAGTACAAAATACAGCCACTTTCAATAATTATGCTTAATTATATTATAAAAATCTAAAAAAAATGTCGAGTCTTTTAATCATTAAACAAGAAGTAACTTCACGCTTAGCAGGGTAGTCAGAGTGACCCTAGTGTAGCCTCTATTCGCTAATTTGCGCTTATAGATTGAGTGCTAAGTGGCGGAACTCAACGCCGCGCTTCATCTTACCAGAGCGGATAAATGAAAATAATTTAAATATAATCATTCCTCCAAACGGGAATCGAATCCACAGCCAATCGCGTTTACAGTCAATCGCCGTCCTTGCCACCCAATGGCCTCCATTGTCCAAACAAGAGATAATAAATTACATACTGGCAGACAAAACAAATATTTTCTTACGTTATCCAGAAACAAAATATAGGGTGCATTGGGGTAACTCCGAAAACCAGGTATTTCTAATATTTACGATTTGGAGATGTCTGTTATTATCGTAGCAGTTAGATGCATTTGACAGGAAAAAGGTAATTAAGGTAGTCGCTAATTTAATGTGGCCAAAGCATGAGATATTGTAACATTTCGCTCCAAGCTGTACATATTACGCGACGTCCATAGTTAGCCGAATGCACGTTATATCAAATTTAGAAACAAAAATGCCCCTCTTATACTCATTTTCAAATTATTTTACAAATACAACAAAACAACAAAAAATTACATCTACTTAAACATTTTAAATGTTTCTTAGATTTACACTTAAATATAAAATATTTGGATATATAAAATTTAAATTATATAAACAGTTTATGTATGTCCTAGTGTCAGTTTATGTATGTCCGAGTAGCAATTAAAAAGAGTGGCCATGAGTTTCTTTGCCTGTATCTTCTCATGAGCTCAACCATTTGTACGGGCTTTTTTCAAGTCAACATTGCATATTTTTTTTGGTTATTTTGTTTTGCATTTTCTTTTACTTTTATGACATGTCCAAGTAAATGTTAAGCATTTTTATGGAATAAAGATATTTTGACTTTGACTTTGACTTTGATCTACGTTTTCATGGAGAAAATGACAATTCGAGCATAATACACTTACTAAGAAACTTAACCGGCCATACATATAACTAAGATCATTTTCTTTTATAGATACTAAGCTTGTAAATAGTCAAACTCTTAATTTCTTTTTGATTAAGGGGTCTCGGTAGTCTAGAGGTCCAAAATTACCATAAACTGCGCTTTTTTATTTTTTTATGATAATAGGCTAACGTTTGATCGTATCAAGCCTGATGTTAAGCGTTAATGCAATCTACAATGACAAACACTTGCCTAGAAAACCTGTTGACTCTCGATTTGAAGACCCCCAAATTGTACGACTTAAACGAGAAAAAATAGACGCCAGCAATGAGTTTGTCAATAGAGGGCAACAATTAATATGTCAAAAAAGAATAAGATGGGCAGTTGTTTTTGGGAGTAAATGTATGTCTACTATTAATATTATAAATGTAGTTCAGTTCAGTTGAAAATTAATTTGGATCGATGCTTTTTTTTATACAAAAATTACTGAATGAGATCAGAATAACATAAAATTTACAATATACATAAAGATTTGTTATTAGACACGCCACGCGGACGAGGCTGCGGTAGAAGCTAGATTTGTTTTTGTCATTTTTAAAATTTAAAACAATATATTAATAATACTTAATTTAATCACATTCATACTGACGTAATTTACCAGCACGAGGTGGATGGTTATGTTCAAAGGGAAAACATACGACTTCCGTGCCTTCTTCATTTATGCGCACTTTGGCCCGACATTTTTTGGATATTCTTCTGGAACAGTACCAATTGTGTGCAGATTTGTTCATTTTAACGAAAGTGTGTCCTTGCATGATGAGCATGTAACCACCTCGAGAAGATTCTATAAGCTCGAATGGTCTTTCTGCAAATATATCTCTTTATAAATGTTTGAAGTTCTACTTAACGCACACTGTTTATTACTATATCTATTTTACCATTAAAGCCCATTTCATCATCTATATATTTAAAACGCTTGCGTTATAAAGTGATTGACAGACAACGAACAGACGAAACTACTGTACATAGAAAGCTAAAATTTGGCATGTAGATTCCTTGGGAAGTGTAGGGGAACACTAAGAGAGGATTTCTCGAAAGTCCTACGAAAATGGGAAGAAACGGGACTTTAGGTATTATATCCACCCAAAGTAAATGGCAGGATAACGCTATAAATTACTGGTTATTTACTAGATAAATATGTCCGTCATACTTGTAAGCCTTTATTAGTTACTTTGTTATATTAGATACAATAAAACAACATTCGATTTATGCAAAAAACTTTAATGTGATAACCAAATTGTGCTTATTTAGTGCTTTTTAAGTACACAACATAATAAGTAAAAAATTATTCACTATTTAACATTTTGTTCTATATACATAAGTAAGCCAAATCTTACACTTAAACCATAATGTATGGAGCCATACATTTTCAATTTTATTGTGCAATATGTATACCTATTATTTAAATAATAGAAACACGTTTTATTATAATGCAAAACCCTATATTGTGCAATTATATTGAACATTTAACTTGTCTATTTGGTTTAATGATCACATTCGTTGATTCATTTGTTTTTTTTTTTTTTATAGCTAGCTGTGTCCCGCACATGGCAGGATAAGCAGAGGGGAAACTGAGAACCTAATGTCAAGACACTCCGTTCTGTTAAGATTTCCATGTCGAAATTCCATTCGACGACGCATTTTGCCTTGTTGCCAAAGCGAGGAAATGAAAATACTAAATATAATTTAATATTTTCATTTCCTGGAATGGAAATCGAACCCATAACCTGTCGCGTCTAGAGTCGCAAGCTTGTGCGTCTGCTCTTATTTAGTTTAAATATAAACCATAACGATGCAAACTTATTTAAAATATTAACAATTTTTAAGTTACATTCGTATCACATACTGTCTATCAAAATTATCTTACCAGTCGCATTGCGTACGTGTCTTATATGAAATTATCAATTCTTTCAAAGTTAATTGCCTCTCATGATTCACTTACGTATCATACATCTCACGTTTTAAAAACATTAAAAATAATATATTTATTAATTTAACTAGTTATATTTGGAAGCGATTATCAAAATAATCCTATGATAGATTGACAGTATTAAAGTCTTTAATTTCTTTAACTTTTTGGTATCGAACCTTAGTCTATTTATTTCACTAAATTTACTTACTACCAGTGGCGAAGGGTGAAAATTTTAAAATGGTAAGCCGGTAGATTCTGGGAAGCTGTATTTATTTAGATTTTCTTTAGGTTCAAACTTTTCTTGACCTTGACTTTTTGCAATATTACTTCCCAATTTTTTCCGTCATTTACAAAAAAATAAGCCGATAAGAACCGTGTTATATGAACGCTTCGCCACTAGTACTTACATAACACAAAAAAATCAATTATAATCATGTAGATAAATATTCCTTGGCATTTTAGTGAATAGACCACTAGATGTCTTCCTGTACATAGTAGGTGGATGAGTATGATAGGTATCTGCGTATACAATTCTCTTGTCCTTATCCATTTTAAGATATGCTCCACACTGCATGCTAACTTTTCTAGAACATTGCAGTTTCCTAGCACCTCTCATGTGAAAAGAGTATGAGTAATTTTGGAAAACCACCACCGATTTCTTTCCTCCTAGCGGCAAGACTACGTAGTCCATACCTGAAAATTATTATAGGTTAAGTCGGATGATAAATACAAACTAAAACAAATGGTCTGAGAGACTTGAATAACAGTTTTCTTTATAAATAGGGACTGTCCCTGTTCGCTTCGCTCGCTAAACCTCTATTATTATGATTAAAAAAATAATTAAAATTAAATTATAAAAAGAAATGAAAACATCCAGTTATTTTTTTATTTTTTGTATTATAAGCATTAACGCGAATGACGACTAACTGTATAATACAAAAAAAATCACCTAAAAAACATTTATGCAATAGAAAAATAAACAAATGATTACTTCAAAATTTTATTTAATTCTAGTCGTAAATCACATGTCTTAACTTATTCTTTATATAAGTTCTTTGTGACTGTTATAATACATTAACATAAAATAAAGGTAACTTAAAAATACTGTTTCTTCCCTACTAATTATGACAACACTTAATTGTTTGGTGGTAGGAGGTCTGTCCCCTCCGTCTGGCTCGCGACCACTATCAGCGCAAGGTCAAAGACGAACCGCCAAATATCTTATGATGTGTTCCGGTTCGATGGCATGTAAGCCAGGTTTTCCCATTCCCACCCATCCTTTCCCCAAAATGTGGTGGTTCCGAGAACGGAATACTACATTGTCCTCCTCTTCCATCTGTATCCTCTAGGTTATAACGCATCTACAATATTCCGGAAAAAGGTAGATGTTCATGGGCGAAGCTGCATCCACCCTACCATCAGGTGGTCCTGCCTGCTTTGCCATCCGTTATCAATAAAAAAAAAAAAAAAAATAATTAATTGTGCACTGAATTTAGTCATTTAAAATAATTGAGCTTAAATATTGTACAAATCCTTGAAACACAATTATTTTATTAAATTCTGTAAAATTCAAGTAAAATCTATGTAATATTTCCATATTACCTTAAAACATTTAAAAAAAAAGAGTAAAATATTATTAAGTGGCAAGAATCTTTTTCAATTTCTCAATAATTATATTGAATCACTTTTGTTATGTAGATCCATCTGGAGCCTGTCCCCACAAAGGGTGGTGGGTGGTTGTGATCTAGATAAAAGACATCACTTAATATTGACTTTAGCTCAAAGTCGGGCCTACATCCCCTTTTTACTTTTTTCTTAGAACAATAGTAAGTATTCGGGTTGCCACCTTGCACTGAAAATGAGTACCCATCCACGACTATAAGGTTATATTTTCTTCCTTTATTTTGATGGAAACATTTCATACCTGAATGGGTGGTACTCTTTGAAAGAAAAAAAATTTAATAAATATTATATGTGTATAAACATATATAAATAATTCATTTTGGCGTATCGTGAGAACTGGGTCAATACTTCCTCCTTCTAACTGACATTTTTAATAAATTCTCCTTTTTTATTTTTATTGTTTTAATGCTGAGTATGACGAAATATTTCGTCATACATAAAAGCCAGCTACAATGAGCACGACGACATTTTTCGTCGTGGAAATTAATCGTAATATATCGAACGTATTACGTTTTACGTTGTTTTTTCTATTAAAAAAAGTTTTAGTTATAACTATGACAAAAAGTGACAAAAAAGAAATACTATAATGACGCGAGTAAGTGGGTTTGACTCCCAAACGGAGAAATGAACATATTTATTTTATTTTTATAAAGAGAACTGTAAGTTCTGCTAATTATACGAGACATCTCAAACTTAGGCAAGAAGTGGAGAACAAAATGGGAAAAAGAGTACAGCTGTAAAAAATACATTTACCCATTTATTGCAATCAAACATACATACATAGCTACACGCTGTATCCCACATATAGCAGGGTAGGCAGAAAGAACCTAGTGTTAAGACACTCCGTTCCCCACTTTCCGCCGAATTGAGGCATTGCGTGCTGAGTGGCGGAACTCAACGCCGCAACGGAATAGATATAACTTTTATATTATAAAACTATTATTTTTACGTTATAGTTATTTTTTTCTAGAATTTAAATACGATCATAATATTAAGTACTTTACAGTAATTAATTAACATTAAATTTTTTAATTATTGACTTATGATCTATATAGGGTATAAATCAAAAAATACATATATTCATTTCACATTAGATATAACAACGAATCGATTCTTAATAAACATATTAAAATAATTAAAGGGCATATTCTAAATAGAATTACACCAAATAATATAAACATGGCATATGTACTTTAAAAAGAAAAATCAGACTTATTCTGTTTACAGTAATAACTGTAATAAAATAATAATAATTATTGCAAAATATAGTAAAAGAACTAAAAATACACGCTACAAAGTAGTTTCTCGTTATCCTCGTTGTCCTGGCAAGGACTTCAAGTACGTGATATTAAAAATCCGGACAAGTGTGCCAATTTTTAAGCAAATCTCACGATAAAAAGGTATTTCACCTTTTTGTTGTAATATTTTTTACATAGATGCAAAAATTCGTAATCGATTTAAACTAGCTTAGAAAAGCAAGTTATACACTTTTTTCTCCTTCCTGTAAAATTTGAAAATCCTGACTTACGTTGTTTCTGCACTCACCGATTCAAGTGAAGCATACAAAAACATTAGAAACCTGGCTTATCTCATTTTTGTCACATAACAGTTGCTTGTATGGTATTTTTGATATTTATTTTGTTTATATGTAAATACATTTATACATATACAACTATATCTTAACATACTTCGAACAATTTCATTTATTTCAAAAAATGTACTAAATTATAAATGCAACTATTTTAACTGGATTTATCGCATATGCAAAATTAATCGTAAGTTTAAGCTTCTCAGCAGAAACATTTCCCGAGCCGGTGGTAGCTTCCGACAGGACTGACAATTCTGACATCTTTACTCGTATATTATTTAACAAGACGATAGCTTATTTAAATAAAAAAAAATGATTTTTCGAACACTTTACAGTAGTCCATGTATTTGGTAGATGTCTACTGGTGAACATGTTCACCAGTAGACATCTACCAAAATATACACGATTACACCATTTAAAATAGTTTCATTAAAAATGGACAAAAATCAAAAGTCTTACACCTAACATGTATTAACCTTTATGACTTTCAAAAAAACAGGTCATGCATAAGGTTTTCTTGCACGTGGAGCAAGCAGTTTTGACTTTTTTCGTTTTATTCTTCGCTTGTTGGCTTGGGAAACTGAGACGCAACTTTGCATAGCAGTTAGCGCATTTTCTTTTTTTACTACAAAGTTTCAAGATATGCCGTATTTTTAATTCTGCCACGAAAATTCCTGGAAATTAAAAAAACAGTATAAGTAAATTATGGTTTTTTAAAAAATATAGTATTACTAATATTATTACATATTTTTAACCCATTGACTGCCAGCTACAAGATATCTCGTAGTGCGTGCTGCAATTTTAGATTAATTACAAATGGTCATTCCAATCAAAAATAATTTAAAATGTGAATGAAAATTATTGTAAATGCTATTACAATATTATGTCAGTAGCTTAATATATTTATATTTTGTAACCTTTAATGTATTCTTAAAAATAAAATCTTAGCACCTAGGTCAAAATGCTCTCACCGAGGTTTCACGTAAGATTCGGGAGTTCCCGTGGGCCTCGGCTAGTGGCGGTAGAGGAGGAGCACCGTCAGGTTTTAGTGGGTACACAGACGGCCCCTTTACAGCTGGTTCGGAGTCCCACATAACCCATCCCGAGTCCCGGGCGGGTATCCGTAACGAATTTCCTCACGTAAAAAAAAAAGGTTAAAATGCTCTAAATATGTCTGGCAGAATCAAAATAGCAAAATGTATCTGTTTAATTGAATACCACAATTTCGGTGTAACTTTAAGCATTGGTATAAAAATATAACACGATAAAATTATTATCTTTTATCCTTAACGACACACTATAAGTTATTTCCTATATATTTTTTTTATTTTGGGAAGCTGTTTCAGATTGTTTAATTATGATAATCAAACACATGGCAATAATTGATAAACAACATATTCATTTTTAAAAAATATATGAAAAGGACATGTCACACAATCATTCGGGTCACCTGATGGTAAGTAAACACAGTGTTTCAGAAAAGATATGTTGGTATATTAGCTTTTATGTAAAATGAAAAAAAAACTAACTAATTTAGCTATTTTGATAATAAGCTTGTAGTATGTTTTTTTTTTAATTCATGAAGATTTTATAAAAAAAAAAATATTATTTTTACCTTAAATTATTTTAAAACGAACATGATAAAGGGAATAAAATGAAAAGAGAATAAGTAATTATTATTTAATATAATTATTATTATAATGACTAGATTTATGTAATACACGGAAATATTATTAATTTTGAAAATAGTCTTAAATTTGGCTAAATATAGATTTAAACATGTAGAAATATTTCATCAAAATTGTGAACATCAATCTATTTACGTATATTTAAGACATATATTAAAATATACACACAAATTATGGACATTTCCTACGTAAATTATAATTTACGACAATTATCAATACTGGATTTTAACATTTTTACAATTTTTAACTGCTTAAAAAGATAAAACGACAATTTACACATTCGTTATTAGGTTATTTAGTTGCGGCGTTGAGTTCCGCAACTCAGCACGCAATGCCTCAATTCGGCGGAAAGTGGAGAACGGAGTGTCTTAACACTACGATTCTCTCTGCCTACCCTGCTTTACGGTAAAAAGCGTGAAACTGCTAAAATTTCATCTTACAAACTATAACTAATTTCACACATATATCTATATTTTTTTTATATAATTATGGAAAAATTACATATATTAAAATATTTTGAATTTCTGTTTTAGGTATACCGTATATTCATTCAATTCACATTTTAAATAAGCCCTTGTAGGGTAAAAGGTACGCTTGTAGCCTTAAAACTAAATTAACTCTAACGACAATGGTATTGACTTAAATGCATATAAGAATATTATTTTACGCTTTACTTCTCTCTCTTTTTTATCATTCTGGTAATTTTAATAAATAAAATAAGTATGAACAATGATTTATAAATATACATGAAAGATTCATAAGTTTTAACCGACTTTAAAAAAAAGAGGTACTGAATTCGACTGTATTTTTTATGTAAGAGTATGCTCGAGCTCGTATGTTATCGCATAACTTTTTACTGGGTGAACCAATTCGGATGATTCTTTTTTATGCTATAGCTAGAGCTTTGGATGTGGTCTCAGTTAAGTTTAGTTAAGATCTGACGAGTACTTTTTGAGATATTCGTAATAATTGTATTTTTAATGCATTTTAATTGAAGTCGGTTGTTGTTTTTTTTTGTTTTTTTTAATTCAAGTAAGACAGAGGAGCTTACTGAATAATTAAGCTATGAAATATTAATGATTATAATCATTTTCAACCAATTAATTAATAATAATAAAAATTTCAATTGGTCCTAAAGTTAAATCCAAAAAAGTTTTTTTAACATATTAATCACATAGTAATGAACACTTTTAAAAAATAAATGAAAATGTTTTCTTTTTATACAATTTTGAATTTACATGTCTTATAAATATACAACTGCGACACATTTAAAGCAATTCTTCTTACCACAATCATTTATATCTATTTTTTTAAAACACTACATTGCACATTCAATAAGGAAAAAGAAATAACTCCGATACACTATTTTAAGAGGTTTTCTTAAAGGATATTATTTATACTTGACTGTAAAAAAAATCGTAAGCTTTTATTTAAAAAGTCTCTTATTAGAGTTATTTCCTTATATTATGAAAGTACTAAGAGAGAACGTATCGAAATTTTCAGAATTAACAGAATTTTACTTTTTACAGCCCATAAATGCAAGCAAAATAGTGGATTACATACAACCTTTTATTTGACAAAATATTGACAAATAATTACTACTTTAATTTTTCTTTCACTTTTGCATGATACAATATACTAGAATATGTTACATACATACATATATGTATGTTTTTGTAAGAATTTCATAAAATTATCTCTTAGTACACCTCAAATTCCCTAAGGATCTTAAATACCAAATTTGAGCTTCCTATGGCCAGTAGTTTCGACTGTACATTGCCTGTCACTCAGTAACACAAACTTTTAATATATATAGATCTATCGTTCATAATAAATACCGTTGTTACCTTTAAAGAATACCGGAGCAGCATGATTGTGGCTACTACTTGTTCTCATTATAACCCCATCAGAATTAACAACCAATCTCGCTGTGCATTTGAGACTTGCATATTTAGAACAACGCAGGTACCTCTTATCACTTCCATACGAATAGGTAAAGTTTCTAAACATTGGTACTTTTCGACGTAAGGTTGGCAGGAATAGTAATCTTTCTGTAAAAATATATTTAATAAACATATATTCTCAGGAAAAAATATATACTATTTGATAACTATAGTAGTTAATTATTTAAGTATTAAAAATTAAAATTACTTTATAATGGAAAAAAATATATTTCAAATAAAACTATTTTAAAATCACAAAAATCTAAGATTTTATTACATGAACGATAATTATCATTTCGAATATTATTTATAATAATAACATAGTTTGTTTTAAAATACTGATAAAAAATATGCAATTCGGTGAAAAGTGGGGAACGCAATGTCTCAACACTAAGTTCCCTGTCTACCCTGCTAAATGCGTGATACAGCGTGAAGCTATGTATGTATGTATAAAAAATAGGTTTATAATACCAAAGCAAAAATTATAGAAATTTTGAGTCTTTTAGTCGCTTAAATATACTTTTGTAGCTTCACGCTGTATCCCGCACATAGCAGGCAGAGTTATTATAGAGAATTTAATGTTAAGACACTCCGTTCTCTTTTAACATTTCCGTTCCTCACTTTCCACTGAATTGAGGCATTTGCGTACTGAGAGGCGGAACTCAACGCCGCGATTTTTTACCTTGTTACCAGAGCGAGGATACTTAAATATATAGGGCAAGAATATATTTGGCAACAGGAATTGATACAATTTTTAGTATTAAATTATTTTATTACTTAGTAAAAATCTTATAATTAACTTAAAGATAATAATACGTTAATTTAGAGTAACTTCTATTACATATGTCACTTCTCCTTCAAAAGGTATAAAAAATTACAAAAAATATTACAATTATGGTAACCATTAAATTTGTGTTTTTATTTTCAATAAAAAATTACAAATACGTCTTTTTTTTCAGGATTTCTAATCCTTAACTACGCCATGAAATAAGTTAGCCAAGGTAAAGGTTTAAACTAGGAAATAAACTAGTATTTTAAGAACTACTATATAAGAACATACAAATGGACGTATCTATCGTCATATACTTATATTTATATAGATATTAATATTCTATAATATAAATTAAGGTACAAGGAAGTAAGATACAATAAGTATCTACTCATACTCTTTGGATTTACTGTTTAAAACTATACTAGAATAAATAATTTAAGCAGACGACAGTAAAATATTATGAAAAAATCATTTATTAAAGTCGTTTTTTACGTACAAAATGAAAATATATGACACTATTCATATATAGACGCTAAAGTTTATGAATCTTATAAACCTAGTTATAAGTAATGAGAATAATTAAAATTTTAACAAAAATAACCAACTTCAAATTAACTGCACTTTTAGAACAATTGTTACGAATAACTCAAAAACTTCTTGCCAGATCTTAACTTAAATTAGATGAAAACATATCAGAAGCACTACTTATCATATAAAAAAAATATTATCAAAAGCGATTCACCCAGTACAATAACACACATATAAAAATATACATAAATTGAGAACCTCCTTTGAAGTCGGTTAAAAAGTACATACCATGTCACCGTATTTTTTAAATAAAGGAAAAAAAGACTACACTTATTATCAAAGCTATTATTAAAATATAGGAACGAAGTTCCTTATCGCGTTACGAAAGGGCTAGACGGAAAAAATTCAGACCAAAAGTTGTAACGACACTTTTTGCTATAGTTGCATGTTTTTCTGTCTTTCTCTCTCATAGAAAGCAAGCCAGTTGTTATCGTTTCGTCTTTCTATTTCGCATTGAAGAGTATGGTGTCGCGATGATTATTTTATTACAATTGCTTTTCTAATGAATCGAAAGGAACTTCGTTCCATCTGGGTGTCTCTTGATACGTTTTTTAAGAAATTTTCAAATATAGTCCCTCCCTAGTTTTATGGAACACAGGAGGGGGATGATTATGGTCGAATTGCCCTGCTAGAACAGTCCCTGTCTTATCCACCACTAGCCTTGCATTACATTTGCCTCGTAAAGCTCTTGAGCAACGTAGATATCGTTTGTTTTTTAAATTAGTATAGGAGAAAGAGTAATCCTTAAACACTATCAACTCCCCGCGACTCGACGGTAAGAAATATATTTTATTATCTGAAAAAGATTTAATTTATATTTATAATATTGAGTTTTTTAACAAAATTTTAACTTATATGATATTTAAAAAAAGCATTGTTAGAATCTGCCATAGCAGAAACAAAGTTAGATCTTTAATAAAAAAGAAATCATCAAAGTTAGTTTCTAGTAAGTAATAATAATAATAAATAAATACTCTTTATTGAACACCAGAAAGATACAAAATAAAAACATCTTAATATTTATAATAGTACAATGGGCGACCTTATCGCTAAGAGAGCGGACTCTTCCAGGTAACCTTTAGGTAGAGGAGGAGAGAATATATGAAATGGCATAAGGAACACAGAGCAGTTAATAATCTAAAATAAAAATACATTCAATATTCATAAACACATACAAAATTGCATACATAAATTCATATATACATAAACAAATAAATAAGTAGTAAGTTATGATATAACAAATAAATAGTACATCAAGGTATAATAAATAAAACAAAAATAAATTTTTCACTTCACTTTATTTTACGTAACGTAACTTGTCGATATTATACAATTATAACTACACTAATACAAATTATCTTATACATAAATAGCATAAAAAGGTTATTACACTTTAATTTACCATATTTATTTTTTTTAACTTCACTTCGGGATACAGCATCCCGCATATAGCGGGGTAAACAGAGGGAACCACAGAACCTAGTGTTAAGACACTCCATTCTCTTTCAACAATTCTGTTCCCCACTTTCCACCGAATTGAGGCATTGCGTGTTGAGTGGCGGAATTCAACGCCGCGTTTTACCTTGTTACCAATACCAAACCCAAGAAATGAAAATACTAAATTTTATATTTCCTGGAGTGGGAATCGAACCCACAACCTGTCGCGCCACGACAGGCGTTATAAATAACTTAATATGTATGTATCTACCATCAGACTTCAAATAAAAAAATATCAAAATTCGCAAGAAAGCTAGGAGAGATTGTTCCAAACTGCGCACTGCGCAAGCATTTCGATTATTCCTAAAGGAGGGCAACGATCTGGCAGATGACGGAGGGTGAGTTCACCATTGTTAGCAGAGGGGACTTGAGTATGAGTGAGCTATTTATATCATTTTTGTCCCTTAAAGTGACATTTTTAAAGGGGATGCCGTTCTTGGTAGTATAGATATAATAACCCATCTGTCGACAGGTGTGTAATTCTACAGTATTATTAAAGCTAAAAGGTTTTTTTTTATTAAAAAACCATAGTCTACTGTGGTGCAGTAGGATAGCGTATGAATGTACGCGATTGTTTGTTACTTCGATTTCAAAAGATGATATTTAAAATATATTGATTTTTCTGCTTCAGTAAAAATCGGCGTTCAGTTTTGACACTCAACCTTTTAAAAGGATAATTATTTTTTTGTATAATTTATTAGAAAAAGGGATAATTAAATTAAAAAAAATATATTTCTAAATAGTCACTGATATTTATTTTTCTCTTCACTAAAAGTGTAAAAAATGTATTAAGTAATTTCGCACGTGTCAGTACAAAACTATATTAACAATAACTGTCGGAATGAACAAATGATATATTATATCGTTCATAGTATTTATAGCCCTTCTGTTATTCACTAAGTGACTGACAGACACAGGACAGCCGAAATTATTAGAAGCCCGAAATTCCTACAAGAACCGGAAACAATGTCATTTTGAATTTTGCAGTCCAAATTACGAAAGATAGAAATGGAAATAGTATGGTAAAGGTTAATAAATACCTTGAATACCTCGCAAACTATATTTAAGGTGACCATTCGTCTAGTATAAGTTTCAAAACTAGCTTACGTACAATTTTAATTAATTCATAATGTTATAAAACTGGATATCACAAATTCAAATATTATATGTATATCGACTAAAAGATATGTCTAAAATGAATTAGTGACACTAATTTAGAACCTCCTTGGTTAGTGAATAAGCACACAGCCTTAGTATTAAACATAATAGAAAATACTAGAATAAAAACAAAAAGAATCGTACACAAAATAAATAAAAATTACAATAAAATAACAAATAAAATAAGTTTCCAAAATCTACACATCTCTAAATGACAAATGACTACCATAGATTAAAAAAAAAAGAAATTGAGCAATACTTAGTTCTTAAGCAAGAAATATTATAAAAATTACAAAATTATGTAAAATGCATACAAATAAAAATTGATACAAACATATTGAAATTAAAAACAACTCAGAACTAACAAATGTGACGTCATATCTTTTTTCACGGTTACAATACATGTAGTTAACAAATATTCTAATCACTAGAAATATCATTAGAACTACTATAATTTTGGTTATTTATAACGCTATACTACATTTCATAGAGGATTATCAGGAAAACAGCGGGACCAATATGGACCCGTGCAGCAAAAGATAAACAAAAATGGAAAGCTTTAGATGAGGCGTATGTCGGAAGACAAGTTACAACTAATTAACAATCGTTTGCCGATAAAATAATAGAAATCACAGTTTAGAAATAAATTACATACTAGTATTATCAAGTTATCACCTGTCGTGGCGCAGAGGCAGAGAGGTAAATGCGTCAGGTTGAGGGTTCGTTTCCCACTCTAGGAAATGGAATTTTCATTTCCTGGGTTTGGTAAACAAGGCAAAGCGCGTCGTTGAGTTCCGCCACTCAACACGCAATGCCTCAATTCGGCGGAAGGTGGGGAACGAAGTGTCTTAACACTAGGTACCCTCTGCCTACCCTGTTATATGCGGGATACAGCGTGAAGCTATGTATGTACGAGGTGTGTTCAAAAAGTAAGGTGACTTTGTATTTTTAAGAAAAAAAAAAAAACAAAAAATGCTATACACTTGAAACTTGGTACAGATGTTCGGGAAGAGTGTACCAACATAACAAAATAAAAAAATCGATAATCGAAAGTACGTTGCCCGCCAAATTTGAAAAGTCACCTTACTTTTTGAACACACATGTATGTATGTATGTATGAATGTATTAATCAAGTTTTAGGCGCATATTTATATATCAGGTAAACCAACTATTGTAATAATAAAGGCTTATTTATTTATTTAATACTACATTCACAATGACTTTCTATTTGGTACAAAGGAACTGAGGATATCTGTCACGCGATTAAGTGGATTGTGTTGTTCTTCGGTTTTTGTTTTAAACCGTTCTGGATTTTGCTCTTTATACCGCCTGTAGTATCGCATGAAATCCGCTTCGGTGAACAGGTCATCTAATTGGAAGATATTTTTATTTATTATATTCAGCTTTATGTTTTTTCAGCCAGGGTAGGCAGAAAGTGCCCAGTATCGAGACACTTTGTTCAACCAAACATTCGCATGGCAGGAAGCAACATACTTACTTTTACTAAATATTATACATAAATAATTAAGTTAACTTACATTCAGAATTTTAAACCGGAAGGTTTCAGAATATGTTGATTAGTTCAACATATTCTACTAACATATTCTATTATACTAACAGGTTAAAAGAGATGTCTTTTATCCGTAAACTGATGAAAAAAAGCTTAGCATGAGATTGTGTTGTCGATATCTACTGAGATGAATATTTATATTCAACGCCTGTCGTGGTGCAGAGGCACAAGCGTGCGACTCTATATGGGACAGGTTGTGGATTCGATTCTTACTCCAAGAAATGTTAGTATTTTAATTTCCTGGGTTTGGTAACAAGGCAAAGCGCGGCGTTGAGTTCCGCCACTCAGCACGCATTACCTCAATTCGGCGGAAAGTGGGAAACAGAATTGTTGTAAGAGAGTGGAGTGTCTTAACACTGGGTTCTCAGGTTCCCTCCGCCTACCCTGTTATATGCGGGATATAGCGTGAAGTTAAAAAAAATAATAATATTAATATTTATGAAACATCTTTACTGGGTCTGCCTATACCTGCCCGTATATAAAGATTACAGTGTTAAGTTCCGGTTACCAGCACGCAACGACAATTAATGGGTGGAAAATGAAGAATAAACGGCCTCCCCAACCTTCCCTTCAGGGTGTGGGAGAAACGTAAACAATATAAAACATGAAATGATGAATGGGCTATGGCAACTTTAAATGTCTTTCAAATGTTGCCAGAACTTAATAATATTTAAGAAATAGTATTTCGTAAAAGCGCAAACACTTGTATACCGAGAAATATAAAAATTGGGATGTGATTAAAATAATATTTATTTTATAATACTATATTTTTATTAAGATTAGTCACAATTTTTTTGGCTAATATTTTGACAAGTCATTAAAACGACATATAATAAGTGACACTGGTTCTATAATTAAAATTATAACAAAAGAAGAATTCTTAAGTACAATTATTACAAATAACTCAAAAACTTCTCGTTCGTATTAACTAAATTTAAATGGCACAATATCAAACGCTCTAACTATAATATAAAAAAAGGATCATCAAAATTGATTCATCCAGTTAAAATTTATTCGGTAACAAATATAAACAAATATAGTCGAAATGAGAACCTTTTCAATTTACATACATTTATCTTAAAGAATTATCAGTTCCATTCCTCTTATTTTCTTGTCTTTCAGCATTTTTTATTTTATTATTAAGATACTTTCACGTATTTTCCATTATCCAATCTTTTCAAAACTGGCGGCGAGTGATTATGGTCCGTTTGCTCTGCGATGATATATCCAAACTTGTCTAACTTAACTCTGGCTGAACATCTACATGCCATTCTTTTAGAACAGTATAAATAACGTTTCACGTCCTTCCTACCTTGGAACGAGAACGTATAATTTCTATACAGCACCACTGTTTTATTAGGACAACCAAGTAGCTGTATTTCTCTCATGCCTAAAACAATTTGCTTATTTTATTTTATTTTCGATAATGAATAGTAAAATAAATAAATATATATTTAAAACACGTTTTTTAAAACAAGTGTATTGTATTCTTCAATTTAAGCTATTTCATTTGATACTCACATTGGTTTGGTTATACTAAAATATCTAATCCGCCATTTTAATATGGCGGCCATTTTAGATTAACATCAATAATGAGTATCATAATTGCATTGTTATTAGAACTAAAGGTACATTTCCAATTTCAGCTCAGTTGGACCAAACCAAATATTAAATTAAATAATTTTAACCGGACTATTCGCGTATACTTTAGTTTTAGAAAATAAAATTTTGGAAACCCGATGTTTCGAACACTTTATAGTATTTCAAGGTACAAGGTACAAGTTAAATACTAAAATATATATGAATTATCCGGTTAAAATAGTTTCATTAAATATGTAATATGTAAAAAATGTTAAAATCAAAGAGCTAGTTATCTGGTCTAATTCAATTTAGCTTTCAAGACCTACACTTACTACCTAAGTTAACTTAAAACTATAAACATTACCTTTTAGTTTCTTGACATCGATAACTACATCTCTTTTAAGCATGCTATATACTATTGGTTAACGTTATCTCTTTTTGAAAATGAAAAACACGCAAAGGAGATTGATCGGTATCAATCTCCTTTGCGTGTTTTTCATACACTGTGACATTGATGAAGTGACTTGCGCTCACCTAGCACGCTCCAAACTTCATAACCAAAGAAGAGGCTAAATTTATACAATCAATATAATCTCCCTTTTTTTCAGGTTCTCTGTGTATCCCACATATAGCGGGGTAGGTTGCGGGAACCTGAGAACCTAGTGTTAAGACACTCTGTTCTCTTAACGTTGGCTAAGAAGAAAAGGTATCTAAATTAAAAAAGACATTTTAATTGTCAGCAGTACTATAATTTATTTTCATATATTTTATTAACATATAAAAGAAGATATTTATTTTAAATTAATGTGTTCGTTAACTTAATGAATTAATGATTCGAACTTAATGAACAAAAAACAAGAATTTAATTTTTTTTAATGTTTGTCAAAGAGTGTCGAACATTGTACGGAAATTATAATTCTGCTTATTTTTTTTATTTTTAAATGAAAATACTAACAATTCCTGGAGTGGGAATCAAACTCACAACCTGTTGCGTTTACAGTCGTACGCTTGTGGCTCTGCGCCACAACAGGCTTTTTTTTTAATCTCATACATGTTAAAGATTACTTATAGACTATGTGAGACTAACTAAAGTAGAGTAGTTTAACTTAAGTGGATACTCATAATAATACTTATATGTATTACAAAATATAATAACTGTAAGTCTAAGTAACTTTAAATCATATTTTATGAATTTTTAGTCCTATATAATAGATATATCCTAGTTGAGTATCGAAATCACTAATTTAGTTTTTTTTTCTTTTTTTTCCCAATGTTTAAAGAACAGCACACCAATCCAAGGCTAATCGATAGATTCACTTTCCTTACTTAACAAAGATCAAATTTATAAAATATTTGTGGGTTAATAATACTATAAAGATGTAATATATAATTGAATCGGTGAGTGCAGAAACAACGTAAGTCATAAAAAATGCATAAATTCGTAATCGATATAAACTAGCTTAGAAAGGCAAGTTATACACTATTTTCTCCCTCCTGCAAAATTTGAATATCCGGACTTACGTTGTTTCTGCACTCACCGATTCAATTGTTTCTGCGATCTTAATACCAATTATCAAGATCAACATTTGAGTACAAAGTACTACTTTTTCAGTTTATAATACATTCCATTGGAAAATTTCCTCAAAACTGGCGGCGGATGATTGTGTTCTGTAAATGCGTACACTATATTACCCGCTTTGTCTAAATTCATTCTAGCCTTGCATTTATTCTTCATTTTCTTGGAGCAATATAAATATCTTTTGATATCTTTAGGACCTTGGTAGGAAAATGTGTAATTATTATACAATATAAGCGACGAACGTTCGTTTCCGTCCAATCGAATCACTTCTAGTGTTGATTCTGAAATAAAGAGAATTAAGTTTTGTTACATTTAGTTTCTACTATTTTACATTTAAAATATACAAATACAAAAGTTAAGTTACAAATAGTTAAAATTCAAAAGATCAAAGTTTTAAATAATTACATTTAATTTGAAATACATTTTAAAATTAAATAAAACTTTTAGGGATTCAAAAAATATGAAGCCATTTTATAAAACTTGGATTAGAAATTCTAACATCTATTCTACAAAGAATATTCTCAGAATATAAAATTTTCATATTAAAACTAGTTATAAATAAGAAAACCAAACAATTACGTTTGTTATACGTGCAGAAAATAAAATATCTTATTTTACATTACTACTTGTAAAATTCACAATTAGTTAGAAAGAGGAGCTGGGATAGTGGAGGCGCTCGTTAATGCTTTTTTAAATGGAAACCTTAAGCTTCCACTTGGTTCGCAAAACCAGGCACAGCTCCGAGCTCCTCTCACTGTAAAGGGGCCTGGAGCAAAGGACCTGGCACCTTGACCTCGCACGGTGAATCCATGAAACGCTAAGGAATTTCTTCCCATTTAAGAAAACGCAAAATTTATCAAATTTTTAAAGAATTCGTGTAGTTCTATTTCTTAAAATATGTGATATTTAATAACATTTAAGCACAAAAACAATATCACAAAACAGTCATAATTACACCTTCATATCTTATATATATTTCCATCTCGAGATCTAAAAAGCGAAGGAGCTGGGTGATCATGTTGCCCCATTACGTCCAAAAGTTTACCATCACTTGTAGTAGTAAGCTTAACTTTACACCCTCCCTTACGTTTGGAACAATACCAATAATTTTGGCATGCTTTCGAGAAAGTGTATCCGCCGTGCAAAATGAGCTGACCATTACGTCGGTTACTATGTATAAGTTCCAGAGCATCTGAAATTTAATGAATTGTTTATATCTTGGGGTCATCGTGGCGCAGTGGAACTGCTGCAGACGAGGCCCGACTAACTAGTTACTTAAAGTTATTTTTAAAATTATTTGGTAACAAGGCAAAGTGCAGCGTTGAATTCCACCATTCAGCACGCAATGCTTCAATTCGGCGGAAAGTGGGAAACGGAGTGTCTTAACACTAGGTTACCTCTACCTACCCTGCTATATGCGGGATACAGCGTGAAGCTATATATGTATGTATGTATTTTCATGTCTTAGCTCTCGCATTGAATTCCGCCACTTAAAGGCAATACCTCGAATTCAATCGGAAAATGAAAAACGGGGAGTCTTCACACTGCTATATTCGCTATGAATGCTTTGCTGGACAAAGCAATTTATACCTTCACGTAACTCTCGCATTATACGGATTCTCGTTCAATTTAGAGATAACGTGGTAACGGAAATCGTATATAAATATAGTAACTACATATTTTTATATATTATTTCCGCTACCACGTTATATTTCAAAGTAGTATCTATTTTTACTACTTGGGGATACGTACAGAGGGATTACCAAATAAACCATTGGATCTTTTAAATAAAATCAACATTCTATTAAACAAATATTATTAAATCGTAAATCATGGACATGTGTAATAATTAAGATAAAACTAGCGAACTAAATAATAAAAAAAATCTAAAAGAGAACAAAATGACACAAATTTTACGCACTTCGCACACATTAAAGAAAACAAAACTTGTAAGTAAATTTTAAGATTCAAATATTGAAAAGAAAGAATCACAAAAGAATCTATTTTATGTCCGTATTCGGTCATTCTAATATTAAAAATTAGATACAAGAATTTAAACAAACTTCCAAAAAAAGGCAAAAGAAATTATTATTATTTAATATTACAGGAAACTAAAATCCAATGACACAAACAAAACACATAAAAATTGTTCGTAAGAAACATAACTAAAACATCAAGCGTTTTTCTATCCATTGTTTGCGGCCTATGAACTTGTCAGCTGACTCCAATACAGTGCGAATTCATATTGAATAGAAGCAAGGAGATCGGTCGTTACTTTCTAGATCTTAATAGTATTGAATATACAATTGACATTTCCAAAGGCCAAGTACACTATGGCACAAAGAATACAATTGACGTTCAGTTATAAAATTGTCTTCATGGATGTTGTTTTCTGAGGTAAAAATCTGAATTAAGGCACTTTTTTCTTGATTTTATGACTGTTTTAGATATTGGGTGATGAAAATAAAGTTGACTAAACTTAAAGTTATCAAACTTTAAATATTCTGCCATTTGGACTTCTGAAAATATTCGGTGGAGGATGATTATGTTCGCCTGTCACATCCACTAGCTGACCGGTGGGTGTCGTGCTAATTTTAGCTCTACAACCGGCCAGTCTCTTAGAACATTGCCACCTTGTCTGATTGTAGACATTTACAAAGGTAAAACCTTTAAAAAGTATCAAATGTCCACCGCCGCGATTGCTAGGCATAAACTGTAACTCTGAAACAATTTCAATTAATTAGTTGTTAACACACTGCAGACATCCGAAATAGTTGCGTAATCCTTACCTATTTTAAATATAAATTTGTTTTATATATTATTTTCTTGTTTGTTTTACTTTTCCATTACTTAAGTAGGTTGTCAATGTAATTTGAAATTTTTAAACTAAAATTATTATGAATAGCTGAAATACTACATGCCAGATCTTATTAGAGTTTAAATTGGGCCACATGAGAAATTAGCTATCACACAAGAAATAATTATCAAAATTGTTTCAAGCAGTAAATAGGTATGCGGTAACATCCATTAAAAGAAATACGGTCGAATTAAGAATCCCCTCCTTTTTTTGAAATCAGTTAAAATATATATTAAATTACTAACACCTGAACAGATGTAGATCTACATTATTCAACAATTTTGGTCTATTAAAAAATATTCTATTTTATTTATGGATGAGACGAGGATGTCAATAAATCTATAGTAGGGAAAAGAGGAGGTTAGTATTTTTTTTTTTTATTGATAACGGACGGCAAACGAGCAGAAGGACCACCTGATGGTAAGTGGTTACCTTCGCCCATAGACATCTACAACACCAGAGATGTTGGAGATGCGTTGCCAACCTAGAGGATACTGATGGAAGGGGGGACAATGTAGTAGTCCACTATCAGAACCACCACATTTTGGGGAAAGGATGGGTGGGAAAGGGGAAAATCTGGCTTACATGCCATCGAACCGGAACACATCATTAGATATTTGGATTAGATATTTTACATTAGATATTTTAACCGGAACACATTATTAGAATTTTGTTCGTCTTTGACATGATCGCGAGCCAGTCGGAGGACGAACCTCCTACCACCTAACAAAAATTTGTTATTAGATAGAATTTGTAACTAATTTCTATTGCTTGAACTATAGTTAAAGAGGAAAATTATGTATATTCATATAAAAACATCAAATCATTTAAAAATATCACGCTGAAAACTTTACATTTCTCCTTTACCTCAACTATAAATTGTTATTTATTCGTAACAGACAAAATAAGGCTGTTTATTTTGTTCAAAATAGATTACCATTTTCGTTTAATCGACTAAAGTAAGTTCTATCAATTTTGATTGCTATAGTACCAATGCATATTTATAATATTTTTTAACGTTATACTTCAACTGTATGGATGAATTTACAACAGAAATAGCTACTACATCTCTTAAAATATTAAGTCCATTTTACTTTATGGTTTGTAATACCATTTAGTATATATTTAAGAAAACCAATCTGTATTTAGGTACGTAATAGCTATGCAAAGTACTGGAAACGGAAAAATTAAAATAAAATAATATTTCATAAAAAAATATATAATTACTTAAATAAAATTAGAAAAATTACATTTAAATAAATATTATAACATACATTAGCGACCCAATTAAAAATTACTTACTAATCAAAAATACGTCCATAGAACACGAATATATCTGTAGCACGCTTGAATAAGTTGATAAGTCGTGCTTTTTAAATCTCATTTTTATCTATAGATTGAATTTTTAAATAATTTCCATACTTTTTCAATCATTTGCTTAAAGTTTTTAGTAATACAAGTCGTTTTTTACCCTCAAGAAAGCAATCCTAATGAATTTTAATATTAACAAAAAAATAATGTTACATGTTAGACAGGCACATAGACTTGTTAACATATTCACGCCTGCTACGGCTATAAGGGTTGGTAACTATAATTCCAGGAATTACAGCCTAACTTTAATTTAACCCTAGGTATAAAATAAACTTAAAGTACACAATATTAAATACGATTTTTCCTCTACTTGATTTACATATAAATAATACATATTATAATAAAAAAAACTAGCGCATTCACTATTAAAATAATGTACCATAGCTTATGGAAATAAATTTCTTAAATCCATTAACATATTTAATTTTTTTCGGCTTCATACTTTATCCCATAGCAAGAAGTACCTAGTGTCAAGACACTCCTTTCTTCTCTTACCGCCCGAATTCGAGACATTGACGTGTTAAGAGTGATGGAACTCAACTTATAATAATTCCTTCGAGTGGGAATCGAACCCACAAGCACTGGTGTTTACAATCAGACGCAGAACTGCGTCACGATGGCCTCAAACATATTTAAATGAAATTAGATAATAAGTATCAATACAACATTTTTCTGCAAGAGCATGACTAAACATATTATATTTCAACTAGTATCGCCTTTCATTTCTATATACTTAATGTTAAGACACTCCGTTCATCGCAATTTATAATAATTAATATCCAATATTTTCATTCTCTCGGTCTGGAAACATGGAAAAGCGCAGCGTTGAGTTCCGCCACTCAGCCGCAATGCCTCATTGCGGCGGAGAGTGGAAAACGGGAATTGAAAGAGAACGGAGTGTCTTTACACTAGGTTACGTCCTGTTCATCGTCTAAGAAGCCAGTGTACCCGCAAGCACAATCAGCAGTTGCTTCTTTGCGTTACCACGACGATTTTAATAAATAAATGTATTTAAATATATGAATATCATGAACTTTGACATTTTTTTTTTAATTATTACTTAATATATATTCAAAAATATATACTATTTTAATAAAACTTATGGTTAAAAGTCTTTACACTTAAAAATACTATAATAGCTTAAAATTATATTGTCTAACTCAGGGATGAGCAACCTTTTTTACGGGTCTACCCAAATATTGAACATTTTTTGGCTTTTTTTATAGTATTTAAAAATGTATTCATGTCATCTGAACAAAAAATGGTAGAACGTAATACGAGTATATAAGCGGAAGAATATGTGTATGTATAAATTAAATAAAAGCTTAAAGGCCCGCATAATTATTGATCGGGCCGCGGGTTGCGCGCCCCTGGTCTAACTGAAGCAGCAGATATGATGTACATACACATATATGTAATGAGTACATATAAATGTTATGTCATAGGTATGTAAAAGTATAAATTTCTTGTAAGGAAACGAAAGAAATACAGTAGTCCAGTCACTAAAATAACTATCTAAGAGTCGATTCGAATCGAATCAATTTCTGAATTAGAGATAATAACCTGAATTTTTATTAAAGTTATCAAAAAAATTGTGTCTGCGTCTTTAGTTGTTGAAGGTCAACATGAAAAAAAAAAACAAATCTTGTGCTATTATCTCTATTACTATTACTCTAATGGTAACCACATCTATTATAAAAATTATAGGGCTTAAAATATTATAGAAATTTAGATCAAAACATTTTTTATACGTTCAACCGATTTTGAAAGAGGGCGGTTAGTGTCCAGCGCTCAGCCATACGTAGTGTAATGCAAGGTCAACCGTGAATAACTGTTATACTGTCTTGAACATTGAATAATCCCTGTCAGTGATTATCAATAATTGCTACAATGTTTTTTAATAACATTTTTTTTTCAAGTGACCGTTTTACATCTCGGGAAGAACAGACATATAATTTTGAAAATGATGATGACTCGATTCAGAAACTAATTTACAAGAAGGTGATAGCTTTAAAGCTCTAAAAAAACGCTAGTATAGAAATACATGAAAATACTTGAAAAAAACATATAACTTAAACATGAAATAAGGTAAAAAAGTCCTTTAAATTGACCAATTAACTATGGAGTAAATTAATTGACTATAGAAATTTAGAAATATGTATATATACGTAAATGTTTAGTATTTATAATATACTTAAAATAATATTATAAAGAAATTAAAATTCCTATGTAATAAATAAACACACCATGAAACAACAAACAACCAAAGCCGTTTCAATTTCATAGTGAAAGTATTTTATCTTAAAATGTTAAAGCATTTGGTTCCAACACTCAACACATTGTCTCGAAATTAAAAATTATACAACTTATCAATACATACTCGTCCTTTTATCTATTTTCTACAATGTAAGGTATGTCGAAAAACAAATAATTAATATATCGTCGGCTTAAAGTGTAAACCTAATAAGTCGATTTTGTTGTTTTAACTTTTTTTATTCGAAAATGGAGAAAAAATCGAGAAAAGCAACAACTAACACTTTTCATTTAAAATCATCAAAAAAGAGCTATGAGTAAAACTGTCATGTATTATAAACATAGGATAAAAGCATTGTCATAAAATATATTCATATTTGCACATTTTACTTACATTTTATTGATATTTTTAACTACCAAATTAATTAATATATTTCCATAATTGTATTTCACACTGAAGAAGTCATGATCTATAAAAGCTATTGATTAAATTACAATACCAGTAACAATACAATAGTGTAACAATGATAAGTATAACGCATTACTACCTATATGAACAAGAAAATGAGATCTAACCCAGGAAAATGCATTTATTTTAGCATCTCTATGAATTCAATCCTTTTCTTAAACAAAGGCAGCTTCACGCTTTATCCCGCATAGCAGGGTAGACAGAGTGAACCTAGTGTCATGACGAAGAGAACGGAGTGTCTTAACACTAGGTTCTCAGGTTCCCTCTGCCTACCCTGCTATATGTGGGATACAGCGTGAAGTTAAAAAAAAAAAGAAGAAGTTAGTTAAAATAAATATAAATCGAAATTTTATATTCGATTTATCAAAATATTCGTTCCTGTTGGGATATTAAATGAAATATTTAAAATGGATATACCTCATACAATTTTCGTATTGACAAACACATATATGTTTTATCCGACATTTCGAATATGCCGTATTTAAGTTACACCACTTATTAACAACCAAGAACTTAGAACCAATTATGGTTCATAAAACTATAGTACCAACAATAGTTAAACAGATATAAGAAAAAACGTTTATTCCTACATAACAGGTATGTAAAGAGAGCCTGTCGTCAAGACACTGTTCTCCCCCTTCATATATATATTAGGTTCACGTTGTATCCCGTATATAGCAGGGTAGGCAGAGGGAACCTGAGAACCTAATGTTAAGACACTCCGTTCTGGTCCCCACTTTCCGCCGGATTGAGGCATTGCTTGCTGAGTGGTGGAACTCATACACACTGCGCTTTGCCTTGTTACCAAAACCAAGAAATGAAAATTTTACATTTCCTGGAGTGGAAATCGAACCCACAACCTGTCGCGTTTACAGTCGTACGCTTGTGCCTCTGCGCCACGACCTTCATATTGCATTTGAGAAACAATTACGGAGCTTAACGTCAAATTCTATTATTATCTATTATTATTCTAATCAATTAATTTAAATTTAAAAATATAAATAATAAATTAAATAATATAACATGATTATTAAAATAATTTATTTAACAAAATATTAATAAATTAATTAAATTTATATAATTCATAATAAATTCCAAGAAGTAAATAAAAAAATAATAAAATAATAAATTACCATGTTATATAATTTCATGTAAGCTTTTTTTCTTTGTCAAAATTTCCTTTTAAATGCTCTCCATAGAACATTATATCCGTACCAGGCGTGAATATGTTTATAAGTCGACTTACATATCGCTGCACCGGAATATCAATGACGTAACTGAATTTTGCGAAATGGACTTTAAGTGTATAGAGAAAATGAAATGAAATTTTTAATACCTTCTAATTCCTTGTAATACATACCCATATGTATTACATGTTCAATGCTAAAATTATTCGCATTCAATAACTATTGAACTGTAAAGTTAAATAAATTTTAGTTTTTTGCGCCTCCTGAACAATTTCAAAACCTGCTGTTACGTCATTGTTGCTCCCAAGCAGAGATATATATTTTAAAATATTAATGAATATTAATATTATTTTGTCATATAATGAATAAAATATGTCATATAATTAATAAATTAATGAAACAAAATAATCAAGCAAATCGAACACATTCAATTAAAAATGTATTAAAAATAATACTTATAAAAAAATAATTTACAGTTAAAATTTAAACTTAAAAGCGGTTGTCACGAAAAGTATACATTTCCAATTTATCAATATATTCACGCCTGGTGGATCCACAAGAGTCATAACTAAACAGAATAACTATAATACTATGTCGACTTATATTTACATTAAAAAAAAACTTTTTTTTTTTAAATTAAACAAAACGTATAACCCTCCCATCATTGGTCCTAAACATATTAGGTGGTGAATGTATATGGGTATCTATTGCCTTCACGAACTGTCCTTCAGGAGTCGTTATGACCTTCGCCTTACATCCTGCTATTCGTTTAGAGCAGTACCATCTTGTTTTGTTCCTCGTATGAGCATGAGAGTATGAATAACCTTGATATATTAAAATGAATCCAGTACCACGATTCGATCTCGTTATTTCTATAATACCTGTAATAAAAATATTATGATTAAAAATGTACATAAAAAAATATTTTAAATTATTTTCCTACACTTATAGTTTAGGGTTAAAATTAAATACTAGAGGTAAATAGTTAAATTTTTATTTCACACTTATAAGCAAAATTATTGAATTAGTTTATAGAATATTTTTTAAGTCTAAGTATATTAAAAATTATCTCAAATTGAAGATCTTCCCATCTTTTGTCCTATATAGCGAAGGAGGCTGATGATTGTGCTGGTAGTCACCAATTGTCAGTAAGTCTCCTTCGATAGTAGTCAGCAGGCGAGCCTTACACCCAGTTGCTTTTTTAGAACAATACCATCGAGTCTTACTGCTCATATGAGCGTATGTGTATCCCTTGTAAATTAACATCATGCCTTTCCCGCGATTACTTGGCATAAACTCCAATACATCTAAAATTATTATTTTTTGTTAACATTAATCTACAAGTTGAGTTCCGCCACTCAACACGCAATGCCTCAATTCGACGGAAAGTGGGAAACTGAAATGGTGGAAGAGAATGGAGTGTCTTAACACTAGGTTCAAGTTCCCTCTGCCTGTACGGCATACAGTGTGAGTTAAAAGATACATAGTTATACACATTTTTTTTAAAGAAAAGTAAATCTTAATTCAATTTTGTAATGTAACATTTAATCCTAACAAATTAAAGTGAACAAACACTATGGAATGCAAGCAAGCAAGGTATAGCGCGGCGTTGAGTTCCGCAACTCAGCACGCAATACCTCAATTCGGCGGAAAGTGGGGAACGGAAAAGTTAAAAGAGAACGGAGTGTCTTAACACTAAGTTCTTCATTTCTTCTCTTAACTTAGTTTTAAAGTTACTATATTGCTTTTAAAGGCAATAAAGAGGGAAAGTTTGTATCACATGTTTTTATGTAGGCGTACCGTAAGCGTGTACTGCTAGTCTCATGTCTTACATTGACAAATATAAGAAAAAGCCGTTACTTGACCACATCTACTAATACTATTACTGCAATATGTTTTTTTTTGTGTATAAGAATTAACTTCTGAATGTACATACTTGGCTAAGTATTTTGTTTTCAACTCCACGCTTTTTCTCGCATAATAGGGTAGTCACAGAGAACCTAGTGCTTTTGTTTCTTTTTTTTTTATTATAATCATTCTACAAATTCACATACAGATATTAATATAATTGAACATCTAAAAACCTTGTTTGGTGTTAGGAGGTTCGTCCTCCGTCTGGCTCGCGACCACTATCATGTCAAAG
>JAKGSA010000124.1:67840-92254 GCA_033558755.1 Philaethria dido
TGCTATATGCGGGTTACAGCGTGAAGTTATAATAAAAAAAAAATATCAAAGTACAGCCGAATTGAAAGTTTATTTGTCTAAAATAAACTTAAAATATTAAGTATTATGCCTAATAAAACTGCTTCACTTTTTCCCAATTTTCCATATCAAGGTAGTCAAAGAGCACGTAGTGTCACGCGCAGCGTTGAATTCCGCCACTCAATACGCAACGTCTCGAATGAGCGTCCTGACTCTAGGTCCTCTCTGACTACACTTCTATGAAGGATAAAGCTTGAAGCTACTTTATATACCATAAATTAAATAAATGTATGACACAAGGTTATATAATTATAGTAATTTGGTAAAAAAAAATACAATTGACTACCACCAAAGTTTTGGCTACCTATTTGAACCGAATGTTTCCATATTTTCTGTGTCTCTAACCAAACAATATTAGATACAAAACAATATATGCCAAGAGTGAATATTTGAATTATTTAAAAGATATAAAGAAGAAATGTTGAATAAAAACCATGAATACTTGTACCTGTACTTGTTATTACTTTAAAAAATATACCCAAATGTGAAAAAAACACGTACTTAATTAAAAATTATAATCCATCAAATAAATTATGAGTAATACGAATAAATCTACAATTGTTATAATTATATCAATTATAACAATTCAAGAAGTAGCATTTTTAACTCTTTATTTAAATATCTAGTTTTAAATTACATATAAATATTACTTTTTTTAGCCTCACGCATCTTCCGAATACTAATAACATTGAATGATAGGCAGAGAGATAGTGTCTATAAACTCCGCTCTTTATAGCGGCAAGGCGTTGGATTCCACTATAAACTTAATACCTCAAAAATAGGCTCGAATATGAGAAATAAAATATACAGAACTTAGCACTAGGATTTCCTGCCTACTTTGTTATATGAGGAAAATGCGTTCAGTCAAACAAAAAGAGGAAATATATTTCTTTCAAGTAATTTTCAGTGAGATAACAAGAATTTACAATAACATTAAATAAATAACAATTCATATTATAAATGTATTAATAAATTATACACATAAACTAAATGGTAAAATCACACAATTAAAAAGAATTTTTTTTCCTTAAATACAATACTGGCCTAATTTATAGCAAATAAATACTATATTTACTGCTTTATATAATTTGACGTACATACATACATAGCTTAACGCTGTATCCCTCATATAGCAGGGTAGGCAGAGGGAACCTAGTGTTAAGACACTCCGTTCCCTACTTTCTGCTGAATTGAGGCATTGCGTGCTAAGTGGCGGTGCCTTGTTACTAAACCCAAGAAATGAATAATTCCATTTCCTGGAGTGGGAATCGAACCCAGAACCTGTCGCGTTTACAGTCGCACGCTTGTGCCTCTGTGCCATGACAGACGTTACACTTTTACACATTGCAACTTATTTTTACACATTTCTTAATATTTTAAACAGCCAAGTATTTTTTTTAACAGAACCCCTACAATTATTAATTCTTTTATTATAGAATGGTTATTGTATAAAAATTTGAATATAGCGGGATTCAAACCCAAGACTTTTGGAAGCCTTCTAAGTGCCTTAATTAATTATGCCATACGTTCTTATAAACCTACGTCGTAATTCTTATACACTTGTTATAACTTATTGTTAACATTTCTAGGGAGATTCCAAATTTTTACAATTTTCGCTACCTGAAGATTATATCTAACAAGGAAGTTTTGCGCGAGGAAATACTATTTAAGGAAAAAAAAACTTCACGATATATCCCGTATAGCAGGGTAGTCAGAGTACTTAGTGTCAAGACACTACGTTAGCCGCCCTCTGCCCGAATTCGAGACATTGCGTGTTGAGAAACGAACTTAACAACTTAAAACTTATTCTAGAACGCCACTAGAACGGATCATTTATGAAATGAAAGTAGGTAATTTAATTATAATCATTCCCCCGATGGGAATCGAACCCACAACCCATCACGTTTGCAGTCAGACTCTATTTATTAGAATACTATTTATTAAATAAAATTACTGTCGTAGCGCAGAGACACAAGTACACTACGTGCGACTGTAACCGCGACAGATTGTATGTTCGATTCCCACTTGAAATCAACAAATGAACATTTTAAATAATATTTAGTATTTTCATTTCCTAGTTCTGGTAACAAGGCAACGCGCGGCGTTGAGTTCCGCCACTCAGCAAGCAATGCCTCAATCCGGCGGAAAGTGGGCAACGGAATTATTAGAAGAGAACGTAGTGTCTTAAGGCTAGGTTCTCAGGTTCCCTCTGCCTACCCTGCCATGTGCGGGATACAGCGTGAAGCTAAAAGAAATGATTAGATTTGCCTAAACCATTATATTTCTTAAATAAATCAAATTTACATATAACACTTTTCAGCGTTTCTCAATATAAGGTATCGACCAGTTTTAGTAACATGTATATTGGGAGGTCCATGGGTATGTTCAGTGAAGGCAGATAATAGAGTTCCATCTGTATGTAATTTCACTCTTGCCTTACAACCCTTGCTCTTCTGAGAACAGTACCAATGCCTCTGCGAATGCATTTGTGCGAATGTATACCCTCCCATCAACATAAGATTATTTTTATGACCACTCGATATAAACATGTATTCTGAAACAAAAATTATTTTATTAACAACTTAATATGTAATTGAAGTAATGTTTAAAATGATCCAAGTATTTATATAAAGCTAGGATTAAACAAAAAATAAATTTACCTTTTTTAATAGTTAAGATCTAAAGAGTAGTTTTTGAGTTATTCGTAATAATTGTGCTTTTAAAATTTAAATTATGTACTTTACATATGTAAAAGCTTTATTCTCGGTGAAAGGGAGATTTCATATTTGTATTTCGCACAGACAGCACTGAGGCTTTCGATCACGCAAGCACTTGTTATACCTTGATATACAAACTTTATAGCTATATTTTAATGTTTTAATTTTTTTTCACTCGTGACTGAAAACTAAAAATATGTAGACAGAAAAATGAATCCTCGATTCCCGATGCCAAATTTAAAAATATCGTACCCTACGTCATAATAATATAAATACGAAAAGTTTGTAATTTATCTCTCTGCGCCAGAGTTCTTTAATATCGATAAATGAATAACGTAGCCTAAACTTACCAAAAAATACTTTTTTCCTTTCCAGCATTCACAAGACATATTTTATATCAATACTATTCAATACAATTTTATAACCAAAATCAAAATAAAATTTGTTGGCCAATGTGATCTCTAACAGAGATTTCTTCTAGTTAATTTATTGATACGAGAAAAAGTTTTTTTTTTTTAAATCTTAAATTGTAAGAGCCAATATATATACATACATAAATTTACAATATATTCATATTGGGTTTTAATATAGTCATATTGGGATAAAATATATACGATGACACCATTAGCACTATAGTAAAACAAATTAAAATAGCCATATCAATTCAAGAACAACATTTAATAAAAGACATAAAAAATGACTTCTATGGGTAATTTTTCAAGGTTCATCTTTATCTGATTCATATGGCCCAAAATTTTTGACACTTTTGGCATAAAAAAACGTTATTAATTGAAATAGAGATCTCAAATATATGTTTTGTGGTACACCTACTTTCATAGGAACACATATTACTATGCCAAAAGTGTCAAAAATTTTGGGCCATATGAATCAGGTAAAGAAAAAAATCTTGAATAATTACGCCCATAATAAAACAGCATAAAAAATGGTAACACATGACGTCACTAGCTGCTAATTTTCACATAGTAACCGTCTGGCCGCTTGGTGTACACTGGTTTCTCATGATTATGATTCACATCACAATATTTTATGTCCGACTCGTCATCTTTTAAGCAAACTTTGGCTCGGCAACCTTTCAGCCTCTTCGAGCAGTACCAGAGTGTCCTGCTGTGCTTGGCGTAGGTGAATCCATCTAACATTAGTAGTGTCTTATTACCGGGTAGCACTATTATTTCAAAATCTGTAAAATTTTTTTTTTTCAAATTTTTGGTTTATACTAATTACGTGATAATAATCTAATTCTTATCATCTCAATAGCTTAATTATTATATAGATAAAAAAATGGGAGTAAATGAAATTCAAAATTTAGTTACTCGCGTGTTTTATTATAAATTTACCTAAGCCTGCATACATTTTATTTATTTTGTGAGCAATAAAATAAGATACTTGGTTTAGATTCATACTTTATGATTAAAAATTAAGAAAATGATGTATGTTAAGTGGTATTCTTCCATCTCCTTAGCAGCAATACACATGCTTATCTATATCAATATCGTTACATAGATTTTAATTGATGTACCTTTAATTTCATTACTAAAGTTCACTTTCAAAATAAATAAATACATATATTAATTCTTTTTTTTATAGCTACACGCTGTATCCAGCACATGGCAGGGTAGGTAGGGAACCAGAGAACCTAAGATATTCCGTTCTCTGTTAACATTTCCGTTCCCCACTTTCCGCCGAGTTTGAGGTTTGCGTGTGTGTATTAATGCGTGCTGAGTGGTGGAACTCAACGCCGCGCTTTGCCTTGTTGCCAGAGCAAGGAAATGAAAATACTAAATATTATTTAAATTTAATATTTTCAGTCCCTGGAGTTGGAATCAAACCCAAAACCTGTCGCGTTTACAGTCACGCTTGAGCAACATGACACGACTTTGTATTTCTTAAAAATACAATTAAAAGAAAGTTTTTTTTTATTTTCTTTATTTCTCTCACGAACAACAAAAACAACTTGATTTACAACTCTCATAATGAAACGAGTAACATATTCAGCTTTTAGGTCACGTAAGGTCATTGATCTTAAAACTGATACTCAGTAAAAGGAAATACTTTTTGCACCTTCCCTAGAAATTTTTGCTTTATTATCACGTGCTTGTTAGCAATATAGAAAAAGTCGTCTAAATGGGAGGGAAGTGGGTAAAAGATGTAGTCCTAACGAAATAGTACCTATTTATTTGTCCTATCATAATGTGTAAAACGAATTTTATAAAATTCAGAAACTAAAAATATTTTAAATTGAAAATGTATTTTTTGCCGCTGCATTAAATGGTTCAATTTATTTTCAATCAAATTAAATACTTTTCTTTTTAAATTTAATGTAACCAGAAGAAATAAATCGTGTATTAAATGTGTTTAGGTGAAAAAACAGTTTATTTACGCTATTTAACTCTATACTGCAAAAGTTTCTTGAATCTTTTAAAATTTCTATTAAATAATATACATTTTTTAACGCCTGTCGTGGCGCAGAGACACAAGCGTGCGACTGTAAACACCACAGGTCGTGGGTTCCCACTCCACGTAATGGAATTTTTCATTTCCTGGGTTTGGTAACAAGGCAAAGCGCGGCGTTGAGTTTAGCTACTCAGCACGCAATGCCTCAATTCGGCGGAAAGTGGGGAACGGAGTGTCTTAACACTATACTGGTATATGCGGGATACAGCGTGAAGCTATGTATGTATGTATGTAATAATATACATTGATAACTATATTATAGCAAGCTGAATAGTTTGTTTGTTTGCTTTAACGGGCTAATCTTTGGAACTGTGGGTCAGATTTGAGAAAATGGGATAGGATATAGGTTACACTATTAATCAAAACATATCTTAAGGTTATTTGGTAGGTATATTAATGTAATGGTAAAATAAGCTTTTGCTTTAGTTTTACTTATAATATGGCAATTTTCGACAATTTAAAAGACATAAAAAGGCAAGAATCAAAGCTTGTACAGAACACTCTATATTCCTCAAGAGATAAACTTAAGGAATCAATTATTCAATATATTTCAAATTTTGATGGTTACGCAGAGTTGAGTTACGCAAGTGCACCGTTAATTTAAAAAACTACCTCAAGTAAAGTAGAAAGAGGGATATGGAAAAATATAGAAAGCATTGTGCTTATCTGCACACTTGCATATTTAGGCATTTTATTTATATATGTATGTTAAATGAAACATATAGGACATTTATGCGTACTTACTTATATGTAGCTGTTGATAATAAGATTGAATTTTATGAACAGTAATTTGTTTTTTCCTTATACATATGTATGTAGCAGATATCACATACAATCTTAAATATTTGTATTATGCCTATGTTAACATTACAATAGAACTTAATTACAATCGAATTATTTTTATTCTTAAGTGGTAATAATAATGAATAATACAATATGGAGAAGGACTTGCAACAAATTTTTAATTTTTTTCAAGCTTCACACTTTGCGGTGTTAGCTTATACGGGTTGTAACTCAACGCGTATATATTTACCAGACAATTCCCCGACTGGGGATATAAACCTCCAACCATCGGGGGTACACTATATTAATTATTACTAAACTAATGATATAATAAACTAAGCTAATACTCCTAAGTCTGGACTATATTTATTTATTGACACTATTCAACAAATACAGAGTATTTTAGTACTTTTTAACGTTTCATCGTGGCGCAATGGGACGGCGCCTGACTGTGTACGCTATTGGTTGTACGTCGTCCCTACTCCGAGATTATGATCGGGGATGATTATGATATTTAAATTATTATCATCAAAGCCGTGCTTTAAGTTTCGCTACTTAATACAATGTCTCGGACGGTAAGTGAAGAATAGCGTGTCTGGAAGCTATATTCTTTCTAACTACTTTGCTATGAGGAAAAAGCATGAAACGGAAACATAGCTTTTCTAAGATATACATTTTTAATCCTTATATATTTATATAAATATAAAATTATAGGTTCTTTTAGGTCTAAAAAAGTCAAATTAATTTCACACAATTGATTTTAAATTATACAATATTTGAGTTAAGTCTACATAGTAATAAAAATATAACTTGACACGAGATTGCGAGTATGATTTCCCTAGTAAGAATAAGACTGAGTAAGAATAAGTTGTAGAACAGAGCTATCCAAATACCGTTCCTCTACTAGATATTGGATTGTCCGCAACGTCTTTAAAATCTATAACTACGATAATAAAATTTTCTTTGAAAAAGATATACTTGCTTCATGTATTTAATTTCTTATTATTCTGGCAATGTATATCAAAATTAAAAATAAACAATAAACATATACTGTCTGTTTCAACTTTTTGTAATATGTATAACTTAGCGAAAGTGTCTTGGACAGCCCTGATCTAGACTTTACAATATAAAGTACTATACTCCTAATAGGCAGTCTAATGATTAATGGTTACTTTTACATATCTGACGAGTTCATCAGTAACCTTTACACAGCCTGTATAATTTATCAAATTATTATACATATTCATACACTACAAGCGTGATGAAATATGAAATACAAGAATAATTTCTTGCCATATGTTATCCTTTTACAAGTTATTTTTTTGTTATCTTTGAGGTAGAGATAGAGATAGCATTGTAACTTTCTCTGCCCTACTTTTTTGTCCTTATGGGGCACTTACTGACGTATGTACGCCAACTTTTGTCAAATTTGAATAAGAAAACGAAACGTTTTAATTAAAATTAATTCATATTTGGCATGGCATTCTAAATGGGTTAGGAAAGTGTCTTGTCTTTCAAATGAAAAGTATAAAATACCAAATTTTGTAAGTAAAACAAATGCAATAAGTATATCTTAACGAAACATCATTATATAGGTATTTTCATTTAAAATTTATGTTTAGAATTTCAAAAGTAGTTTTTCCCACATCGAATTCACCTATTTTAGTTGCAAATGAATCCTTTTTAATCCTTTCATAAGGATGGATTTAAAGTTTAATTTAACAAATTTGCGTTCAAAATCTATAAATAGTTACAACTATGTAACTACATGAGTATATTTGTCACTGAGTCCTAACTCTCTTCTTTTCGACATGCAAATTTTCTTTCTTAAAAGCCCTTGATCCGAAAACTAAATAATCATGAATTGAACTGTTCAATTGTTACCATCGTGGCGTATCGTGACACTTACCTTATTAAATACAATGAATATATCCGCACCAAGCGTGAGTAGGTTGACAAGTCGACTAACAGATACATTTTTTTCATTTAAATCTATAAATATTACAAGTCTTTAGGATTTGCTATATTCATAGGTTAAAACTTTAAGATAAATAACGTATTTAACACATTGCGTACCATTTCGTCTGTATATGAGTGCCAGTAACATTTCCCTGGGGTCCATGGCACTCATATATGCGCATACGTAGCCGTAGCATACGTATTTGAATGCCAGCTGGAGCATTTTATATGGAGATATTAGAACGTGGCCTCCCAAGAAATAAATCCTACGTGAATTTAGCAAAACTATTTATTTGGTCAGATAGTAGTACAAACAAAAAAAACTGTTTTTAAGTGGTGTAATCACTACAGAGGCAAAAAAATAAAGTTGAGAGGATATAATATCCAAAAAGTATTTCATACAAAAATGAAAATTATTTAAAAAACAGAATTAAATTAATTATTGAGGTGTAAAAAAAGTATTCAATACAAGATTTTAATGGATAGAATTAAAACAACTTAAACATAACTGAGGACTACGCGCACATTTGCTGCAATAAGTGTAAACCCCTTTGGTCATGTTTCTGGCAGCCACTCGACCTAGCTCTTTCTGATGTTTTTCATAACAGGAACTGCATTTGCGTCTTATCTTTTTTCCATTAGCGTCAAGTCTCTGTTCTAAATAATGTGAATTTATAGACATTGGTTTTTCAACTTCTTTGGGTTGTTCAATTTTCAGCAGTTGACTTACTAAAATTTCCCCAAAGTTACGTATGACAACAAAAATTGATTAGACAGAAAAAAAACATACAAAAAATATATATTAATTATAAAAATGTATTTTTTTAGTATAACCTCTGTTAGTACAAAAAAGTCATCTTTGTCAGGCACAATTTTTTTTATAACCAAATGTGTTAAATATCATAAAAACAAAGTTTACAAATAAAACAAACTTGAAAATGCCTGTCCTAAAAAGTACAGACTTTTGATTAATCAGCTTACAGATAAATTCAAATTCTATTCAAACATTCTTGCAATGACACACAAATCACAAAATTAACCGCTTATTTTAATATATTCACCAGTCAAACTTTGTGTATACACAGGCGGATCATGATTGTGATTGTTGTCACAGAAAGTCATCTGTGTCCCACCAGTGTCTAAATATACTCTTGCCTTACAACCTTTCAGCTTTTTAGAGCAATACCAATGCCGTCCACTCGCCCTCGCGAACGTGAAGCCTTCCACCATTAATAATTGTTTATTACCCAGCAAATTTATAAATTTTGGACGCGAATCCGATGAATTTAAGTCTTCTGAAAAATAAATTATTACATTAATGTCTCGAATTCTGTCGGAAGGAAAACAGCGAATAGTATGTCTTGATACTAATTTCTATCTGACTACCCTGCTATGTGAGGTAGAGCGTGAAGCTCCTTATTATTTTTTTTATTCAAATACGTTACCTCTTCTTCTTTTAATAGCAAAAAAATATAATTATCACATAAAACTAGATTCTTAGTTTGTTACTCACCTTAGATAATGTAATGTAAATATACGATTTCTATAGAAAATATCACTTAGACACTTTAGATTTAATATCATGCTTAAGAAATGAAACAGCGAAAATAACAATTCATCGTACCTATAATATAAAGAAACTAAGAAAGTAGACAGGACGTAGAAGATAAAGAAAGTTTAATAAGCAACATATAATAAGTTAACATATTTATTTATTTTTAAAAACCAATTTGAATTCTTTATGTATACTGACATTTATTTTTTTGTAGAAAAATAGAATATCTATAATTAGTTACTTGAAAATAATGTAAAACGATAGATCCATATCGTAGTCAATATAATAAATGAGTCAACGCGAAATTCTGCGTTTACTTTTGTAGCTTTACGCGATCTCTGTGCCTTTTAGTCTTCTCTCTCCATATTTTTCTAATAGCCCTTTTTTCCCTTTCGTTCATATCATTTATGTTCTTAATTTGCCCCTTTTCTTTTTTCTTCTTATATTGTTGCCTTTCTTTTTCTTTTAATTTAGTATTTCTAACCGGATCGTTTTTAATTCTTTGGTAGCGTAATTTTTCAGCCTGACGCTTTTTTTCTAACCTCTCTTCCCTTGTTTGTTTTTTTTTAACATTCGTCATGGTGTCTGATTGTACTCGAGTCTCTAGAACAATTAAAATTCTAAAAACATTAAATATTAATGAAAAAAGAAAATTATCCCTTCTCTGGCGCTTTTGAATTACCTCTGGCACAAAATATGCCAGAGAAGTGACACAATCGCACATAACCCACATAAACAACATCACTCACTTTTCTGACCACAGTTTAACGTTAATACATGACATCTACACACAATAAACTTTGCACTGTGCAGATATTAAATTTCGTAACGATCAAAAACAAAACGATATACATACGAAAGCAAATACTCAAACCACTGGCACAAACACGCTGTCCAATGGTGAATTGTAAACTGACGCAATATTATTGGAGTTTTGCTTAATGTCGTTAACTTGATGAGATCTTTGATTTTCGCGATTATTACATATATTAAATGAAACTATTTTAACCGGATTATTCGCGTATGTTTTAGTATTCGCAAATACAGACCTAGATATTTAAATATACGCGAATAATCCAGTTAAAATAGTTTCATTTAATATGTCGTTAGCTTGCTTCTAACTTCACACTATTGTTCAAGGCCAATAACACACTTTTGCGATTTTAATACAAATTTTATTTCTTTGAATTTCACCAGATGAAATGACATTATTGAAACATGACACGAAAATATGTTTATTTTTTTATATTAATAAATATTTTTACAGTGTTTTTTGATAAAATATGTTTCGATGTTTATAAATGCATATCATTATATTAAAAATGCATACGCATTTAAAGTATCTATATATAAAATTATTACAATAATTTAGTAATGGGGAGGCCAGAGGAGTATACATTTATAACAATTTTAAACAATACCTCAAATTTTATAATACTATTATCGACTACGCGGGCCGAATAAAAGACCACATTATTTAAGCATACAGAAACAATAAATAAGTAAGTTTAATTTTTTTTTTCAATGGACCATTGGAATTCAAATAGCGTATATTCACCCGAATAACAAGTGTCAATTACAGGTACAGCTTACATAAAACGATATACTCGTACTATCTTGATTATAGCGTAGTTGCTTACTCCTTGCTTTCTCAATAAGTTCTAATTATCTTTTCTGCAAACCCTTACACGAAAAAAAAAATAAACTAAACATATCTCAACAGTGCAATTCTTACCATCGTGGCACTTGTCTTAAATCACGAAGATTATTAATTCAAACATCACTAAATAGAATATTTTATTTTTAATATTATTTTAAGTGCCACAGAATCAACCTCTTACTTTAACATATTCACCAGTTAAGGTTTTTGTATACACAGGCGGTTCATGATCGTGATTGTTATCACAGAAAGCCACAGTTGTTCCATCAGTATCCAAATAAACTTTTGCCTTACAACCTTTCAATTTCTTTGAGCAATACCATCGCCTTATGCTCGCCTTGGCGAACGTAAATCCGTCCACCATCAGTAATTGTTTGTTACCAAACAAATTTATAAATTTTGGTTGTAATTCCGATGAATTTAAATCTTCTGAAAAATAAATAATTGTATTGGTTTTCAAATAAGTTACCTTTTCTTCTTCTAATGATTAATTTTTTAAACTGCTATGTCAAACTGAATTCATAGATTGTTACTTATCTTAGATATTACATATAATCAATATAATTATTTTTTAAGTATTATTTACGTATTTGATTATGGTTGAATGCTTGAAAATAAAAAGTCAGCAAAGACAACAATTCATAGTGTAATAAAAAGAAAAAAAGGAAGTAGACAGGATGTAGAAGGTAAAAGGAATTTGATAAATAAATACAATAAAAAAATATATGTATTTATTTTTTAATACCAATTTAAATTCCGTATAAATACTTATATGTCACATTTAAATTTTGCAAGAAAGTACAATGTCTATAATTATTTACTTGAAAACGACAATTCCAATCATCACCAATATACTAAGTATATTGGTGATGATTGGAAAGATAAGAGTACAAACAGAATACATACAGAATATCACTTACATAGACAGCTTACACATATACAATGATTTATTATTTTCATCGATAGGAAACTTCTTACTTACCCGCTAAGTTCTAATAATTTTTTTTTAGCAACCTTTAGTCCAAAAACTAAATATTGACCTATTTAACTGTTCAAATGTTACCATACTATGACAGTATATGCTTTAATCACAAATATTATACCAGGCGTAGGCGTATCAGGCATGTTACCAAAAATGTAACTAAACCGGAAAATGCATATTTTTTACAACATCTATTTTATTAAAGTTTAAGTTTTCGATATAAGTTAAATACATTTTTACCTGTATATGTTTGATTTGCTTTACATTTTCATATTTAGTCATTAATTCAGCAAATAACAAATACCAACCTTACTGATTGTGGTTTCGATTCTCACTCAAGGAAATGTAAAAGTTTAATATTTTCATTTCCTGGGTTTAGTAACAAGGCAAACGACGTTGAATTCCGCCACGCAATGCCACAATTCGGCAGAATGTAGGGAACGGAGTGTCTTAACACTAGGTTCTCAGGTTCAGTGCAGGATACAGGGTGAGGCTAAAAAAACAAATACCACCGAAAATAATATTTTTATTATTATATCTAACATGTACCATGAAATCAACCTCTTACTTTAACATATTCACCAGTGAAAGTTTTCGTGTATACAGGGGGCTCATGATTATGATTATTATAACATAAAGTTATAAGTGTACCATCGGCATTTAAAAAAACTCTCGCTTTACACCCTTTCATTTTTTTTGAGCAATAATAATGTCGATCACTCGTCTTCGCGAACGTGTAGCCTTCTACCATCAATAACTGTTTGTTACCCAGCAAATTTATAAATTTTGGATACTTATCTGATGAATCAGTGTCTTCTAAAAAATGAATTATTACATTACTATTTAGCATAACGTACCTTTATTCTTATATTTGTTTAATTTTTGATTGTATTTTCAAACTGGATTCCTTATTTATTATTCACCTTAGGTAATGAAAGAACCAATTTCATGCTTTAATACTGTTTAATAATTGACATATATCACCGAAAACAACAATTTATAGAATAGAGAAAATCAATTAAGACATAAGGACATAAAAGAAGTTGGATTTCCCTCTGAATATTCCACTAGGGATAAAACTTAAAGCTAGGTGCATAGTATCTTCTAACAAAGGGGGAGCTCTTGGGGGGATGTGTGTGATTCTTTTCTCTATAAACCACTTGGCCGTCCTCCATCACACTTAACTTTGCCTTACAATTCAAATGTTTAGTAGTACACGTCCAACGATGTTGACTAGTTTGACGATATGTGTATCCTTCCATAAAAAGTAGAGATTCTCCTCTTTGTGATATTATGTATTCATATTGAAGTCCTTAAAAAAACACGAAACAATAAAATTTATTTTTTTTGCATTTTTGCAATATTCCTCCATTCCAACTTCCACTCCATTTAAATATTAATATATCTGTTGCCACACTAGGCAGAGCCCATGCTATGGCGATCAGATATCTAATATAACTATATATTTTATTATTTACCATATATTACTTATATATAAGGGACAAGGGGCAAGAAAACAAAAATGTACTTAAAATATTTATTTAATAAAGTGCATATTGAATGAATTATATAGAAGCAACGATGCATCAACTTATTTACTTAGTTATTATCTAATTATTATATCTAATTTGTTCTATACTTGATTATATTATTATTATATTTAAACAAGACATAAAACCCTTATTAATAAACATGCCATAATATTATACTGAGATTACCGCTTATAGTATGCTTAAAAATTACCTAAAATTACCTAAAATTACCTAAATTACCTAAAAATATTAATAATGCAAAAAGAAAAATTAATTTCGAAATACGTTTAGTATTAATACGCTAAATTACATTCTTATACACTGTCCAGTGTAAGTTTTATAGATTTTCTTAGCTTCATGATTATGATTGTTGTAGTAGAGGATGATATCTCCTTCCTTGTTCAAACGAAGCTTGGCCTTGCAGGATGGGTGGTGAGTGGAGCAGATCCAGCGGTACCGCCCACCACGAGCGTAGGTAAATCCTTCGACCAAAAGCAAATCACGTCCCCTCTGCGACTTCACCACGTCATAGAGCAATAGTCCTAAAACCAGATGTGAATATGAATTGATGTTCTAATTTATCTCTGAACTAGTTTTGTTCTATAATCTTTGAAATAGAATCCTCTTATGACTATGTTTAAGCTAGCCTTAATAATATGGTTATGTAATAAATTATAGGTCATTCGAATAGATTTTGAGGTAACAACAAAATACAAATAAAACACAAAGTATATGATAATTTATTTAAAAAAAACATTTGATGGCACGTCGATACTCTTACTTTCAAAATATACCTGAATGCATATTACAATTGCCTATATGTCTATAAAAAATTCTGAAATTTTAATAAAAAATCATTATTGGTATCTAAATAAATAATTCTATAATCTGGGTCTTCCTAATATACGTCTTGGGTGACTATGCTTATAGTCGTCGTAAATCACTTGTCCTTTACATACTCTAAGCTTTGCCCTGCAAGACGGATAATTGGTGGAACATCTCCAACCAAATTTACTGCATCGAGAGAATGTGTAACCGTTGCTGACTAATAATTCGCCACCTCTTTCAGATTTTATGAACTCAAAGTATGGGCTAATGTAATCTGTAAAAATGAATGACAAATGATTTCTGGGATCTTCCAAATACAATGCTTAGGTTCAATTTTGATACAATGATTTGAGAAAATAATCAAAATCGAAAATGTTACAAAAATTACCATGAAATTGTTCTAAAAACACAACAAAATCCATAAAGATGTATTTCTATACATAATATTTTTAAAGGTAAAAGTTTTTATTCAAATAAACCATTTAGTATTACAAAATGACATAGTATATATTTTTTTAATTGCAGTATTTGTAATTATATTAATAGCATTAAATACGTATTATTTTTCCATCATGCGTTTTATGAATTCTTTCAGCAGTATGATTGTGCTGATCTGATGAAATAGTGACGGAATCGTCACTATTTCTACAAAGTTTCACTTTACAACGGGGATATTTAGTACAAATCCAAACTCGTTGAGTGGATTGCGAGAATGTATATCCATTAATAAGTATCAGATCCTTTCCTCTTCTAGATAATATGATGTCATAGGACGTAATACCTGAAAATTACTTTAAAATTATCTTTAATTTATAAAAAAAAAATAATAATCAATCATTCTCTGAAACTAAGACTGTATTAACACAATACAATAAAAAATGTAAGGAATCATTTTATTGACAAATAATTTTATATTTTTATCTATTTATAAGGGTAAAGAAACATATATTATTTATACAAGCGTATATATTCTGCGTCTGGTGTTTTCGTATATCTCCTAGGAGGGTGAGAATGCTCTCTACAAATGCTTATTATCTCTCCGTACTCGTTAAGTTAGAGCTTTGCTTTGCAATCGGGAAATTTGCTAGAACCGTCGATCAGCAACAATCACCTTCCTCGTTGCAAAATTCCCACTTCAAACTTGATCTCCAACGCTGTATAAGAATTAAACATTATTCAAACAGGAAATAGTTATATTTTTAGCATGCTATGGCCAAATTACATAAAAAAACTTTATAAATTGTAGTTTTCAAAAGTTTTATTTTGATTCGTTCAGTAGTTTATGTGTACAAGTGTAACAAACATTCATCCTCAAAAACTTCTGCATTTATATATTAGTAGAATAAGCGTTAGCTACTTTATCTACAAAACGCTTGGATGTGATCCAATAACACTTTGGATGAGTTCATATCTCGTTTCTTTCGAAAATGTTCTTTTTAATTCATTTTTTATATGTTATACCACGCTTGTTACCAATTTAATATTATATATTAAATACTAATTTCAAAAATAACGTTTAATCAACTAACCAAACCAAAATGCCCTAAATTTCATAAGAATTAATATTATATTCAAATAACAAAATTTCCTAACCTTCAGCATCTTCCTTACGCTTTCTAAGCGGGTGACAATGAGTTGTTATTTTCTTTATTACTCTTCCATTCTTGAAGCGTATTATCACATTATTTTACGTGTTTGCTTCTGCTGGAACTTCGCCAGTAGTCTGGCCTAACTTTGATGTAAGCAATACCTTCTGATATTAGCAACTCATTGCCTCTCCGCGAGGGAACCAATTCATACTGAAATTCTGTAAAATCTGACATCACAAAAACTTTTGTTCTTATTTCTATATATTTGGACCGTAAAAATATAATTGAAAGTAAATGAATACATATTTCTTATTTAAGTTTTTCGCTTTATTTATTACATTTTTGAAACATTTGACACTTTTATAATATATATCTTATATGAAGTTATATAATAAAAATATATTTGTTTTTTTTTTAAGTAAATTATTATTCACAATATTTATGTTCGTAAACCCATATTTTAATTCAAAGTCATAAATGAAGGAAAGGATTCCTATCTTCTTTATTTATGGCTATGACAGAATCTTTTTTTAAAGTATATATTTTAAATCTTTACATAATTCCCCGCAGATGTCATCACATATTTTGGTCTAGGATGAGTGTGAGCTGCTGTCGAAACAAATATTAGCTTGCCCTCGTCATTTATTTTGACTCTCGCTCTACACCCAGTATTTTTCTTCGAACAATAATAATGTTTTGTATCGTGCATCTGTGAATAAGTATAACCGTCTATCATTACCAGATATTTTCCATACGGTGTTGGTATTCTATAAACATCTGTGCTCTGGTAGTCTGAAAAATATTTTTTTTATATTCCAACATAATATAATAAACAAAATGGGAAAAATTTAAGTCAAACTATAATTTATGTTTCTTATAATGTATATATTCTATCATAAATAATAGGCATAGATATATGGCTTAGATAGAAAATTGTAGATTGACAATAGTAAAAAATAATACTAATTCAGTTGTGAATCTTGACGTAGTGTCCAGATGCTGTAATCATATATTTCGGTGGAGGATGCACGTGAGAAATTATAGAATTTGGTGATATAAAGCCATTATTCAACAGCTTTACACGAGCTTTACACCCGGAATCCTTTTTGGAGCAGTAATAATTATTGGTATTTCTCATTTGAGAATACGTGTAATCATTTAACATCAGCAAATATTTACCACTGCGAGTCGGTATTAGCTTATACTCCAATTGGCCTGTAAATCGTTAAAATTTATAATATATCTAAATAATAAATATAACATGTTACCAAATTCATGGGAAAATAAAAAATTAATATATTTACACATATCTTTATTAAGTCAAAAAATATAATAAAATAGACACATAGATCAAAGTTATCTACTGAGACACTTTTACATACATGCCTGATGACGTAATAAAATAATCAGGTTTTGAGTGATTGTGAATCAAATGCTCCTGTTTAAACACCTTTATTTGCTTATTTTCCAACTTCACCCGCGCCTTGCACCCTTGGTCTTTCTTCGAGCAATAATAATTTCGACCGTTACTAGTTGAAAATGTATAACCTTGCAGCAATAGTAAACGGCCACCAGACGTTCTTTGCACAAACTTGTAAGACAGGGAATCTAGAATTCATTTTAAACGATACAGTTGAATAATAATTTTGCTAAAATCTAATTAAACTCTTTGACTTTCGCGATTATTACACATATTAAATGCAACTATTTTAACCGGATTAATGACGTATACTTTAGTATTCGAAAAAACATTTATGGAAACCCGACGTTTCGAACACTTTACAGTAGTCCGTGGTCACAGTTAGACAGGTTTGGAAAAAAGTATTTCCGAGTACTCAAATATACGCGATTAATCCGGTTAAAATAGTTTCATTTAATATTGCTAAAATCTATTCAAATAGATGATAGAAAAATAAGGGAATAAAAATCCGTAAAATGAGTCAGAAACCATTTATTTAAGAAGACATTTTAACATATGTTCCACTAGATGTCCTGATATAATGTGGAGGCTCGTGATTATGGTTTAGCTGTGTTCTATCCTTTATGAACAATGTATCGTTTATAAGTTTAAATCTCGCTTTACACCCCGACACTGTTTTCTTGGAACAGTAATAATTATCTGATTTAGAGTGCTTAGCGTAAGTAAATTTGTTTAACATTAGCAAAACACATTTTTGTGTCGTTATAAACGAATAGTTTAAATCTGAAAATAATAAACATGCAAAATAAAATCAAATAATTAGAACATACAACTTATCTTTAGCTAATTGTAAATTGTATTACACATATGACGCCTGTCGTGGCGCAATATGTATAAGGCACAAGCGTGCGACTATAAACGCGACAGGTTGTGGTTTCGATTCCCACTCCAGGAAATGTAAAAGTTTAGTATTTTCATTTCCTGGGTTTGGTAACAAGGTAAAGTGCGGCGTTGAGTTCCGCCACTCAGCACGCTATGCCTCGATCGGCGGAGAGTGGGGAACGGAATGTCTTAACACTAGGTTCTGAGGTTCCCTCTGCCTACCCTGCTATATGCGGGATACAGCGTAAAGCGAAAAAAAGTATTATACAAATAATAGATTGAAAACTTATCACAATTTCTTTTATTTAACATACTGTATATAAGTACATTGAAATAACATGGAAATATTTGATATCTACATAATAATTACGAAGAAATAAATATATTTACATATTATTAATTATACTTAAAAATTGTGATTATACGTCAAGTTGATTTTATTGACTGTTTAAAGAAATTACATACTGCAAATGTAAGTCGAAGTATGAGTAATGAGTGCATTTGGCATCTGGACACTACGCGGCATATTATTGTAAAAAAATATCGTATACCAATGTACAATATTTATTGGCCCTTTTAAAATATCCCATATTTGAAAATGAAAATAAAGACATCTGATAAACTTATAAATATTTCTGAAAAAAACACACATATAACATTCAAGTTCAATTCAAAGTTTACAAAAAATGAAAGACAATAGTATTGGATGTCGACACAGGTAAACTTATCTCTAGAAGAGATCTCTTCCTATCATATCATAAAAATACCATTGCCTTGGAAAGTACTGAGGCGGCTGTTAACATAATTTTAATATATATGTATAATGATAGCAATTCGCATAAAACTCATTTCAATTATGCATCGATAAGAAGAATTTCATTTTAAAAGTATTAAAAACTTGTATTCCGATCAAAAAATGAATTTAACAGCAAGAACAATAAAACAATTATTTATTGATTAACCGAATTATTATATTTTTTAATTCTTGAATTATTATTAAGTACATATTCATACATAAGAATTAAATTAATTTCCAGATTAATTCTCTAGTAATACACATTAAATTCTGTACTTTTTCACAATAGGCACAGTTTGAGTATCCAATAATCATTTAAGATGATATTTTCATATAAATACCGCTTGAAGTTTTCATATATCTCGGCGGAGGATGAAAGTGCATTAGATTTTTTATATCTTTAATAAGTATACCGTTGTCTCTCAACGCCACTCGAGCTTTGCAACCTTGTGTTCTCTTCGAACAGTAATAATTGTGTGATTTATTATCTTTTGCGTATGTATAATTGTTAAACATTAGTAGAATGGCCCTTTTCGTCCTGATGAACTGGAATTCCCTATTATAATCTGAAATAGAGTTAGAACACATTATCTATAGATCTCTTACTTATGCAACAGCCTGTATAAGCTACATTATGAGGTACGGTTAGGTCAAGTAATGTTGTTATTTTATTTGTTAACTGTCAAAACTCAAAAATTATTGTTACAAATATAGTCATAGCTTCTTGCGAAGTAAACATATTTCTTACCTTTTCTTAAATATATCTACTTCTGCTTAACTTGATATTTAGTATGAAATATACTTTCCTATATTAAAATATACAGAAAAGATAATAATATAATATTTGAGTTTATTTATATGAATATATTCATTTCAAATTATATCTTTACGTACAACCCATTGGACATTCGCCTATAAGTAGGTGGAGGATGAAAATGTACAGAATCATGAGTTCTTTCCTTTATGACACCATTTTCATCCATTTTCACTCGACCTTTGCATCCCTGATTTTTCTTAGAACAATAATAGTTTAAGCTCTGTGAATGTTTCGCGTAAGTATATCCGTTTATCATTAACAAGCTAGCTTTGTTCGTTGTTATTACTTCGTAGCCTTCTGAAAACAAATTCAAAGTAAGAATTTACTTAACGATCATCTCGATTAACGCAAAACGCTTAACGTAAAAATAGCGAGAAAAATGAATACCTATTTAATAAAAGTCATATTAATAAAAATACACAGTCACATGTTATTTCAGTTCTCTAAGAAAACTCATCTAAGCCTCTGTTTCGTCACTTAAAAGATAAAACTTTTTTTTTATTGATGAAGGATGGCAAACGAGCAGAAAGACCACCTGATGTGTACGTGATCTTTTGCCCATGTACATCTACAACACCAGAGGAGTTGTTAATGCGTTGCCGACCTAGTGTTCACATGGGAGGGGGAGGAAATAATTTAGTGACCGCGGCAATTCGCCATCGGAACCACCACATTCTGGAGAAAGGATGGGTGGGAATATGGAACCTGGATTTCATGTCATCAAACCGAAACACATCATTAGATATTTGGCGGTTCGTGTTTGACATGATACTACAAAAAGAAACAAAAGAATTCTTTATAAAATATATATTAGTTGAAACCTAAGATGACAATTTGACGTAAACCCCTGATTCCGTTACAAAATACTTTGGCGGGTGATGGTTGTGGTAACCTTTATCCTTAACCATCAATACACCGTTTTCGCCAATCTTAACGCTCGCTTTACAGCCTTGATCTTTTTTCGAACAGTAATAGTTCCTGCTGTTGTTCCGCTTAGAGAATGTATAGTTGTTGTACATCAGCAAAAAACCGCCTTGCCTCGTCTTAAGGAATTGATAAGGGAAAATATCTGTAATTTATTTTACTATTAACTATATAAATTACTTTCCATAAAATTTTTAATAATAGTTTTTTTTTTTTTTTTATACCACGATGGTGGCAACAAGGCACACGGCCCACCTGATGGTAAGTGGTTACCGTGGCCTATGGACGCTTGCAACACCAGGGGCATCACTTACGCGTTGCCGACCCTTCAAAAACCTATTTATTCCCCTTTTGAAGAACCCCATATTGTAGCCCTCTGGGAAAACCTCGGCAGGGAGATCACTCCACAATTGGAGAGTCCGCGGAAGAAAGTTCCTTTGAAATCGAACTGTTCGGGACCATTTAAGAATAGTACTTACACAAAATTCACAATTAAAAAAATACATAGATAAGTTTAAATATTACTAAATAATCTGATATAAGTGAAGTGACAAACACTACGTTCTCTCTGTCCTGCGAGTCTCTTTCGAATTATCACCTGACAAGTTACTTATAGTGCAATAACGGCAAGATATATAAAGCTTTATTTTTGTTTTATATATGCATAGAATTATCCCTCATCTCTACTAACATTATAAACGTGAATGTAAGTTTGTTTGTCACTATATATTCTTCGGAATCCGTATAGGCTATATTTTATCCCGGAAAATAGATAGGATTTTTCGTGGTAGTGAAAATTGTGGAGTAAGTCGACGAAAAAACTGCCGTACGTTAACGATTCTCGCGAACGCTGCCTAAATGGTTAGAGATGTATGGTTGACTTCTTTAGAAAAGTTGTATGCCTACAAAAAAGTCCGTGATAGTATAAACCAAACATTTATATTTTAGCCATTATAACCACTTTTCCATAGAATAAAAGTAATTAAAATTATTAGCCTATGTTTATTGATCATATTATCGTCAAATATTAATCCTTATCCAAATAAACTATTTATTGAGCAAGATTGTTTCAATAGCTATAAATTACTTTTTTTTTATTTCGGACAATCCATTCAAAAGATATTACGAATTTAAAATTGTAATTGGTATTAAAATGAATGATGGCCGCCGGCCGATATGTGTCGCACGGCGAAACCGCATGGGAGGGGGGTGCACATCTATGAAGCAGGCTCTCTACGCAGCGGACGCAGCCAAATCGAGTAAATTTACTGACTTTTTTTTCAGAGAGTTTAAAAATAAATGTCCATCCGTGCGAAGCCGGGGCGGGTCGCTAGTTATCAATATATTTTAACAAAATAATACTGACTTAATGACTGTAAAACTTACGTTTAAAAACTTATTATTAAAATCAGTATGTACAAACATTTAAATATGCAATATTCATATAGAATAATTTTGTATTAAGTAAATATATACAAAAACTTCAAATAACACAAAAAAGACAAACGAACAGTACCACAATTTTTTCAATAGTCATTATATTTTGATGTAGATGAAGTAGTTAAGTCAAAATAATAAAAATAAGAAAAAAAACGAAAACAGAGTAGGTACCACATTAAAGATAGGTCAATTAGAAAACCAAATACATAATATTTTCACACTCTTTACTTATAATAATTTCCTGTTATTTTACAATTATTCAACTTTTTGTTTTTTTTTCATAATAAAAAATTATGAGGACATTTTAACATATTGCCCAGATGCCGTTATCACATACTTCGGCGGAGGATGGTTATGATATATATTTTCTTCATCTACGATGATACCGCCCGAATCGAATTTAACTCTAGCTTTACAACCTCTGGCTTTCTTAGAACAGTAATAGCTCTGAGAGCGATTGTTTTTTGAAAACGTGTAACCGTTCAGCATGAGCAATGTCGTGCCTTGACTTGTCGGTATATATCTAATATCAAAATCACCTGGAAAATACCAATTCAATATACAATTTCAATAATATATATTGAAAGTTTTATTTTATTATTTTTTTTAAATTCACGCTGTATCCCGCACATAGCAGGATAGTCAGAGGAAACCTGAGAAAGTAGTGTTAAGACACTCTTTTCTCTTATGATCCGTTCCCCACTAAAAAAAGAATACAAAATCGATATTGCTTATTAAATATTACATGATTTTACAATGATTTCATCATTCATAACACATGATTATGATGCCTTCACATACGCATCATTATGTTTAGCTGTAGCTTATAACTCTCTATAACTGCCTTACTATCTCTACTCAAAAAATGTTAACATAACATCGCGTAGTTGCAACGTAAAAGATGGACAAACAAACACATCTTCCTTCCATTTATAGTATTAGTATGGATTTTTGTCACATATGTACGTAAGTTTTTAAGCTCTGTGGTCCAGGAGCAATGAAACAGTGTTACCTAACCTTTTAAATAAAACTTTAGCACTTCTATACACAATAGGTATAAACGGTTAAATGTAGAGAGTTGAGAGAGAGAGAGAGAGAGTGAAATTAAAATAAAAAATACTTAGCAAATAATTTATTTCCACTATTCTACTGATATGATCGTGACATGACAAACATAATTTCCTTCTAAAACATTTTTAAAATAAAACAACTTGTATTAAATATAACCAAAATTCACATTTTTTATCGCGTTTTGCAAATTATCCAGCAGTCTGTTATCACAGGAAGTGACAAAATGTCACTGTGGGTAGATACAATTAGTAGACATTATATCTAACTACCGTCAATTTTATTCACAAGTTTTCTATGTTAGATTTTTCGCAAAATGTACTTGGATAATATGGTTATTTATGTTAATACCACAAAAATAATACATACAATGTAGTTTAAATTAACACAATAACAAAAATAAAAAACATATGAAATCGTCAGAACCATCCTTTACAGCCCCCACAAGTTAACACACTATATATATACCTATACTTATTTTACGTGGAAATTGTATGCAATTTCTATAAAATAATTACAATACCTAACTCACTTAGAAAGTATGTAAATATATATCTATTTTCTTAATTAATAATTATAATATGTAATTTACCTAGGAAATTTATACATTTCCTAGATATTTTCAATTTCAAATTGATTCTGGGAAATGTATAAAATGAAAAAGTCTAATATAAACTAAATAGTAAGAAGAATTTGGCGGAAAGATTAGTCTAAGTCACTAACTAATTTAGATTGTTATTTTAGTTAAAAGATATAGTAAGGCCTATTATAAAAAAATTAAGATTGATTAATTCTACAATATCATAGTAATTTTACACATTTCTTAGGAATTATTTATACTTCCGACACATCATAGATTTACGGTAACATATATATATATATATATATATATATATATATATATATATATAT